>JAPYZR010001630.1:0-25845 GCA_030522945.1 Trichopria nigra
TAACTATTCCTGTTATGTAACTGTGACAATTTGGAGGCGGACATTTTGATGTAACTGTTACATAAATGGGACATAACTTCTGTGATTGTTGACTGGGCGTAGTATTAACATTTTGAAAATAAAGGTGAAAACATTCAAAATGGCGGCTCAAACATGAAAGAATCGTCGAAATGTTAAGGGATTTTTTATATATATATGTAAATGATAGGTTTCGAAAGAATAATGTTGAGCAACAAAAAACTCATACTAATATGTTGAAATTTCGTTAAAATTTTTTGAATGCATTTTTCATTTGAAAAAGTCTTTTTGTTGAAAAAGTCTTTTTGTTCGGCAATATTTTTTCCGAAAGTCGTATCGTGTTCAAAATAAAGAATTCATGCATATTTCGCCGATTTTTTCGTGTTTGAGCCGCCATTTTGGATGCTCATACCTTTATTTTCAAAATGTTAATATGCACATTTTAAAATTCAAGTCTACGGGGCCCGATTTCCTGACTTCAAACAGAAATTCTGAAACGATTTCAATGCGGAGAAACGATAGATAATAAAAGAAATAAATTATATAATATACACAAATTCTTTTTCATGAACAATAATCCTTTATCTCCACATTCCATTAATTATATTTACATGGTCTCCATGTTTATACCATTAATAATAGTATTTCAAAACTTAAAAATATTTTGTCTGAAAAACTTTTTAAGAATTTTAAGCGTTAACGTACCAAATAAGAGTAAGTATTTTCCTTTTTGAATTCTATAAAGTCACGACATTGAATACTTTATCCGATTTTCGGTCTGGGTCGAAGTAAAATAATAAATTAATCGGATGATCAATGAATGTGAATATTTCCCGAAAATTATATCAAAACGAAAACGTAGAAATTGTCCAATCACCAAAGCCCGCAGTCCACTCAAATCAGCGACACGAGTTATTACATAAATCTGACACGAAGTTATCGACGCGCACGAATAGCGAAACGATGCGCCACTGTGTATATCGCAATTGTTTTACAACAAAAACACCGATTTGCATCATTTATGGAATGAGAGCTGTTCCAGACATTCGAATAGGCGATAAACGAATTTATATCATTTTGCCAGGAAGAGCGATTGTGAATTGCTAGTCAAATTTGCGTATACACGATTCCATTCGATGCTCGCGGATTATCGTTATTCGCTTTGAAAATTGTGTAATAAAATTAGAAACGTAAGAATATGTCTAATTTGTCAATATATTAATATAATTTTCTACAATTATTATTACTTCGTCTGACGCAAGGCGGGCAATCTTTGATTTTGGGAATTTTTTGGTGGAAATCTATTCGACCGATTTTTAAAATTGACCACTCATTCTCTTCGTCTATTCCTGGACAATATGAAGTTTTTTTTTTTATTATCGTGTAAAAATTAAATCGAGTCGAAGGCAGGGGGTTGAAGACATGAAAGTCGAAATGTCCGATATGTCGTACGTACGTGTGTATTCTCGATAACTCACCAACGACTAAACAGAATATCTTCTGTAACCTCTTTTTGGATATGCCGGAGCAACAGAATGAACCTCTAAGATTTTGGGATATATCTACCAAGAGCTTCACGTCGCAAATTACCGTTTTTCCGCCCAACTTCGACTTTTTTTGCTTTTTTCATTCACTTTATTTCCAATTATCTCATGAGCAAAACGTCCTAACATGATTTTTTTTAAACACGCAGTTCGATGCGCCCGAAGCTGTGGTTGATGACAGAATTGTTTCGAAAACAAAATGGCGGCTCACGGCTCACGGAATGAAAAACCCTTATATTTTTAGCCATTTCACGGTTATCTCACGAACAAAAAGTCCAATCAAATTGAATTTTTTTTTTCAAACACGAAGTTTCACGAGCCCGAAGCAATAATTGATGACACAATTGTTGCAAAAACAAAATGGCGGCCACTAGTTTTCTATATGCATAACATAAAATACTATTTGCATTTGTATATATAACTCGCAGAGAATATTTGAATTATAATAGCACAATGTTTCGTAATTCATATCGTCGATAAGCAATGCTGCCAATAGCGAAAGCAACATCGATTAGTGCCCGACACTCGATGTGAAAGAAACAAGGTATTCCCAAGGCGAATTTCGCGGGAGTTTGTGAACTTTTTCTAGGTGAGACTACGTAAAAAGTAAAGGTACAAGTAAAGTCAAGATGGGTTACCGGAAGCAATGTATCGCGCGCCTCGAGACGTCTTCAAATATTCAGCACTTGTAAGAGGTCTTGGGCCAAAACTCTTTTGCAAAAGCAGACGCGCATTAGCCGAGGTAGGATTTAAGAAGACTAGGTCAACGAAACGCTTAATCGAAGTTGTTGCTTCGCTGCATTGATTTTTTTATTTATTTATCTTTTTTCTTCTTATTTTTACGCAGATCTTTACTTTTGCTCCACTTTTCCAATAATTCCTCGTACAAAATTACACTTTCGAGGGAAATTATTGTCGGAAATCAGGTATAACCTTTTTACGGTCGACTTTTCCGTGGTGAAAATGGATTCTTATAATTTCTCATATTTTACTTTGTACTTTGTTTGAATTGTCTTTAAAAATCGTAAATATTTTCTTAGATTTTTGTGTTACCTTATATAACCGAGAAAATTATTTTTAATACAGGTCCTCATCCTTAACGGTAAATTAATATTGTCCTGATTGAGATTAATACGAATCTCCCATTCACGTTAACCATTATTATTGTTCTGTTTCTATAATTGGTCAAATACGCCACTCTGAATAATGAATGTAAAGAGGGCAAGGGAAACTTAACTAATTCCTCTCTTCAAATTGATTGACATGGATGCAGATTGTTCTATTTTGGTACTTTGGATAAAGGGTGCTACACTGATTATTCCGTAGATTAATTTGTAAATGTTTCTATATCCATTGGACGTGACACTTTAGATTCTTCAAATTAATGGTGATTTATCGATGTCGTTCTTTTTCTATAATCGACCGGCTCCTCTGTGAATGTTGAACTTTGACGAGATGTGTAGTCCAGTCTCTTTTTCTAATTGATTATTGTTCATCCTAGCTTTAATTTGTTCCATAAATGCATTATTATGATTTGTCAACACCGTCTATAAATTCATTTCTTGATGGGGTAATTTATAAATATTGTACTCTAAATTTATGTGGTTTCCTTAGATCCTCGCTTCTTTTACAATACATTAGGACCGCTAATTTATCAAACTTTTATGATCAAATAGCCAAATACCACTAGACTACAAATGGATGTAAAATGTCTAATGTTCGTCCAATGTACGTACACTTTTTATCTTAAAAGTATTTTTTCATGGTCATAAAATGGACGTAAAATAGATGTGTAAAAATTATTATTGTTATTATTTTACAATATCGGTTTTTAAATTTGAAAAAGTTAATATTGTAAAATTTCAATATTGTTTATCGACATGACACCCTATATGAATGGTGAACATCGCGAGGGTGAGACAGTTTTATGTACCCACTTTAGTTTTGATTGATTGATATTGACGCACTCTACACTTAACCTATTAGAATGAAACTACCCTAAATTCACCGATTTTATTGTTTTATAATTTATCAGTAAACAAAATAATTACATCAAACGATTCGCATGTAGTAAGTTACTATAGGTATAACATATGGTGGCATTATTGCAGCGAGGGCGATTTTTGAACGTCATCTTTTAATAATGTTTTTGATTTTGTTGGTCTATATCTATCTGATTGTTGTTTCTGAAAGCATTGCGTAACTTAGCGTATTTGCAATGTCAATGTTTTCTTTAAGTTTTATTATCAACACTTATTATATTCTCTTATTTCTGTTGTTCTGCGCAAGATTTATCAATGTTTTACATATCAGCGTTTCTTAATGATAAATTTTATATTTTTTTTTTCTATCCATCAGTAACATTTGCACTGAAAATAAAAATTACTTGATTCAAGTAAATAAATTTACTTGAAAATGATTTACAAAATTCAAATGACCGTTTTGTAATTTCAAAGAAATCGTTTTTAATAATAAGACAATTATTATCTTGCTTTCAAATACTATTTCTTAACGTGCACATGTTTATTAAATATAAGTAAGTATATATACACTGAAAAAAAAAATTTGTTATTTTCAAGTAAATATTTAAAAATCGATTTTTATTCATCATTCATCATTGAAAAAAAAATTTGTTATTTTCAAGTAAATATTTCAGTGTATCTTGAATGATGAATGAAAATTATTTAATAGTAATTAAGAAAATATTTAATTGAAACAAATAATATTTACGATTTTTAGAACAGCGTAAATCCAGTATTCACGAAGTAAATACATTTTTTGTTAATTAAATAAATCTGTACTTATCTCAAGTGAATGAATACTTTGATCGAAAATATCCATATTCTTGATTCTAGTCATGTTCTTTTTAAGTAACATTTACTTGAAATAAATATTAAATCGATTTTTTACAAGTGACATATTAATTTAATAATTTATTGTTAAATACATTTATCAAGTAAATGAATAATTTAATATCCATTTCTTGAATCTAGTGATGTGGTAGTGCGCATATTTTATTAAATTAAATATTTACTTGAAGCCAATGTTTTTCCCTTTATGCAAGTGAAAGCGAGTCGCATTTAGTATATATATATATATATATATATATATATATATATTATTCAATATAATCAGCCTCGAAACCGAAGCGTCGGTATAGTGCGGGTATATATACTTTATGCATATGAGTGTATTTATCTGTCGATAACTGCAAACATTTAGTTAGGTAATTGTAAGCTTATACTTAAGATTGATCTTAATTCGATATTAATTATACGTAATAATTAACGCATCTATACGTTTAATTCCAGCAGTACGTCTTTCATTAAAGAAATATCCTTTTTAATTTTAAAAAATATTTACTTAATTACTTAATACTTACTAATCTTTGTTTTTGTACACATGAATTAAGTAAACATTTGTCCAAGTTTGGAAAGTTTTAATTTAATTTTCAATATTTTTTATTCGATTATATTGTTACGTATCTCCCTTTTAATGACTGTATGAAATGTGTACGATTGTGTTTTTGTTGATATACATGTTCAGACTACTCTTCTGTCTATATCAAGAACAGAGGTTAAAAGAAAATATAGATAGACATTTTGATAATAATTTGGTAACAAGCTTAACAATATATATATGGTAGGTATTTTTATTTAATATTAGCAATTATATGTTCTTAACTTTGAAATCTATAAGAAAATATTTATTTTTTAACATTTTCCCAAAAGTTTTTAGGGTGTTATTTTGGCATGTTAAGATCCTTGTTATTTGAGGCAATATATCGTCCAACCTACGGCGGAGGGACGAGAAGTTTTGAAAAATGTTCATTTTCAATTTTATAACACGAAACATATATAAAAAGCAGCACATTAATCTATATGGAAATAGAAATAATTAATACTCTTCAGCTTCATATGAATTGTGTGCATGTGTATGGAGCGAATATGATTTGTCATGTCAAGTTTATAAACTTATGGTACTCTGAGCGGGTGCGGCCGAGGCCGCAGTTGCGAAGTGTTTTTAGTCAGTGAGGCACGAAGGGCCGAACACGGTCAATCTTGTGAGCGAAGCGAGCTACGCGCGATAGCGCGCCAGGGGCCCAGGGGGCGGAGCCCCCGGTGGGATTGGCGGCCGAAGGCCGCAGGGGCGAAGCCCCTAGTTTTTATTTAATTTACAATAATATTTATTTGATTCTAGTAAATATTCATTTAATATCAGAAATTATTTTATTAAATATACAATTAATTTACATTCTTTTTCAAGGTATTGACTGTAACATACCGATTCATTTACTAATACTATTTCACTATTTACATTAGTACGTTTCTATTATTTATTAGTAGCCGGATTTTCTCTAAATCATAGTTATCGTTTACCACCGTAGGTGCTGTTGCGCAAACGAAGCTGGAAAAACGTTTTTTCAATGTATATTTGGCTAATCTGATTTTGCACAATGGTTCTTATCATCAATGATCAATTTCCATCTTCTCAAAAGTTTATCTGAATGCAAATTTCTTCCCTTATCTACAATTAAACTAAAAAAAAAAGTAAAAAAAAAAAGAATATACATCTTGTCTGGTTCATATAAATTTTATGAACAATTCACAACACGGAAGTACAAGCGCGAACTTTTTGCAAAATATCATTTAAAAACGATAACCACCGCGGGATTTTCGCCCCTTCGGGCCATAAATGGATTCGAAACGCTGCGCTGGTCCGCCGCTTGTCGCATGGCTTGACGAATGTCCAGTCATTTTCGGGATACGGCGCAATTTTCGGATTTTACAATCCATCCCCGTTTCGGACGGCGAAACATTTTCCGCTACGAATCGTAAAAGCATCGTCATACCGCCGCGTATATATGTACGATCGTCGATGTTTCCAGGACGTTTTTTTTTGCACGCCCCATTTTTTTAAGACCGGCGCGGGACGATTCTCGCTTTTGCGATCCCGTATGACCGCAAAGTGCGTAAAGATGCGTTTAATGCGTAATGCCACACGGCTGTATAATGCTCCACATATAGAATAAATCGCAGCACAGAGTCGGAGCTCGCGGTCGAATTCTGTAATAGTACAATTACCCGCGCTAATCGTTAAATCATTATATTTCAGGCCTGCCGTATAAACGGGAGTGACCCAGGCCATTTCTACATACGCATTGTACTCTGCGAAAGTATTTCGGACTCCTCTGTGTTGTGTAGAATCAGGACGAAAATAGAAAGGGCGCAATTTCAGCCGACCATTGTGCATATATTAAGTGACTCGTCGGGGACCTCGACCGCTGATTTATTGGCTGGTGCGTGTGTACCAAACCCACAGTGTGTTTTGCAGTTGTCAAATATCGTTCTAGTTTTTGTTTGGAATGAATCACAATCGTTACGAGTTTATAAACCGCGCGGAAAATTACAAAACAAACTGATCGCGTGATCTTGTATTATATACCGAATCACAAGTCTAAAAATTGGGTAGACCTTCGGAAAAAATTTTATTGACATGTTTGCCGACGTATTTTGGGTCGCTGAACATGAATCTGAAGTCAAAATTTGTCGCTCTTCAACTCCAAGTCGCACGAAAAAAAGATTCAAAACAAAAAATGTAGAGCAGAAAATTCTCTACAAAAAAGGTCCAATATCAAAATACAATACATTTTTGTCGTAATCGCAAAAGTAATCTCGTAAAATAGTGATAAATGTGACTGATTATACGTTTGTGGCTCTGCCCCCCAGACCTAACCACCAACCATGTAGGTACAGATAAACCGAGGTCATCGCCAAATAGTTTTTTTTTTATTTCCTACAACTTTTGTTTCATTCATTTTCCTGTACGACGCTTACTTCGCCAACGTATACCTTGAAGAAATCAATTATGGGCGCACATTCAACGCTCGTTTTCGGACTTTCGTTTGAGATTAGGAAAAAAATGCACAAGATCTTTTTTGTAGAGAATTTCATGCTCTACATTTTTTGTTGGAAATATTTTTTCGTCAGAACAGTACTTTTCAAAATATCTGCAAAAAAGTGAAAAAAAATCACGTTTTTTCGCTGTTTTTTCAAGATAGCGGCTAAAAGATGGCCGACCGCCAATTTCTATTATCATATTCGTAATCAACGACCCAAAATACGTAAGAAACCATATATAATTTTTTTTTTCCAGGTGACGTAGTCTTTCCGAAGTTTTACCAAAAAGAAAGATTCTTAAAAATGTGACTCTTATTGTTATATTTTACGCCCTTCGAAATCAAAACAGTGAAAAGTCACTGATTGGATCGGTATTGAAGTTATTTTACGTCTTGATTTAAAATCCGACAAAAAAACACGAGGCCTGATTTATTATTCGGAAGCCGCGAGATTTTAGTCGAGATTTTTAGGAGGGTACACTTCATGCTCGGCCGGACTTCGTTTATATATATCGAGCCACCGAAACAGACCCGTCCGCGCATATCGGTGGTACGCGTGATAATAGGAAGCCGGCACATATATAAAGCCCCGTCAAAAAAGGCTCCTTGATTCGCGAATACGGAGCGAAAGTGGAATTGGAATGAGAATACGAGGGCGGAAATACCGCGGTAGGTAATGAAAACGAACATGCCGACCTTTTGAAGTGGGATTTCCGAATTTCGAACAAAGATAAATCTTGAGACAATTGGGATAAAATTAACAAAATTTTAATTAAGACTTGCCCCTCAATGCTGATTTTAATATTATTATAATTTGCATTATTCATAATTTTTACAATTTATCTATTATTGAAGACGCGTGAATCACTAAAAGGGGATTCCTCGATTTTACATTCTCTTATATATATTTGAATTAAGTAATATAATTTCTGAACCGTCTAACAATTATGTAAATAAATACAGTGTGTTCAAAAAGTATCCGCCCCCTTTCTATCTCGGATATAATTTCATCAGAGAAAAGAATGACTGACACAAAAGTTGTACGATGTTGCACGCGCAATCTGCGATAGTGACCTTGTATTTGACCTTGAAGGGTATTTCAAGGTCAAGTCAATGTTTTCAAACAGAAACCCCAAATGTTTATCGCTGATTCGAAAATAGCGAAAAATTTTACGTTCGAATGACAATTGACTATATGACCTTAATTGCCTTCCGCTTCTGGGATGAAGGTCAACGTATAACTAATTTTAACTTCAGAAAGAGTAAATAAAAAAAAAATAAAAATTCACGAAATTAATTGATGTTAAAATAATTAAAATAACTTCTTCTCTGTATTTTTTCGTAAGTGAAAAATCTCTTAATTAGTTTCTTTAAAATTCAGAGTGACGAGGTGATAAAAAATAAAACAATATTTACGTTTCGGCCATGGATTTTAGCCCTCTTCAGAAAAAGATTTTTTTATTCTAAAAAGAAGTAAAAAAATTCTTTTTACAAGAACTGTATACAAGCAAAATAACATATAATAAAAAAGTTTTTAATATTGATGTAAAATATCGTTAACAAAAATTCTAAAAATTATATACAAAAATAGTGTCAAAAAAATTTTAATACAAAGATAAATATTTTTCTCTCTCTGAGAATTTTTAAGTGTCTAACTTCCATCGACATTTTCAATAATCAGGAAGTGTAATAAAATTAATAAAATTATGAAATATAATTAAGAAGAAATTGTATATTTTACCTACTTGTAAGATCATGGTCAGTGTATAAAAATATTTTTGAGTAAAAATTATATAAAATGTCGTAAAAATTGGAATTAATAAAGACTTTTGTAATAAAATGTCATATTTTAAGATTTTATACTGTCTTGTTCGAGGTTGTTAGGAGACTGAAAAGGATAAAAACGAATAAAAACTGGAAACTTGTGGAAAACTTACTGGCACAATGATGTTGATCTCGAATTACTTAAAAATAGAGCAATGGTTATTTATTCATCATATAGATTATAACGCCATCTCCCGAGATATCAATTCGAAGAAGGAAAACGGGTATAAAGTCGGTTTAGGATCACTTGGTACGTCAAAAGATATTTTTCCAGAAGAGGAACGCAAGGTCCAGCGCAACTCGTCGGTCGGAAAGTTTTAATTAATTACCCACATCTCTTATAAGTCGTTTATACTAAAGAAGGATAAATAGCAACAGAGAAGTCGTTCAAAAGTAATAAAAGCTACTTCGCAAAGTCGAGGACGTCCGCCGGAAGCTCGAAGCTTACAGCTGCGTCATTCCTGAGTCCCACCTATCGTCGTCGGTACACTCGCATATTTTAAGCTGCTCGTTTTTCAACATTTGCGATAGACGCCCTCATTCCTCGAAACTCGATTTGCATCACGAAACCAATCGTAAATGCCGGTTGTTTTTCAGGATTGTTCTCGATTAAAGTCGTTTCAGCTAGTTTATATATCTTACGGCAAATATCGACCAATCGGTTTTTTCTTTTCTTTTCTTTTTTGGTGGAAAACCAAATAATACGTATATACATTTATTTTTTAACCTCTGGTCGCAAATTAATTTCTAATTTTACAGATTTCTGTGTATAATATACTTTTACGACCTCAACTTTACATTCAACACATTTTTCAGTACAGTGCGACTGTTACAGTCATACAAAGCAAGTAATTTAGATGGCGTATCGGCGTATCTTGTTTAGCAACGTGTATGAATCTTAGCGACACAATGCCTTAAAATCATAAAAAAAAGTAATATTCTCGCCACCCGACTTTACTCGGGGATTTATGAACCTCTGTCCCGAAACTAATTTGCATGAAATATGTTTTAATGATTTGATATCGTTGATGTGAGCAATTGCATTAAGAATTAATGAGCATTATTCGCGCTTTAAATGAAAATACAAACTTTGTTATCTCTAACGGTTTAAATCCTACCTAACTATAATTAAATCTTGTTGTTTTATCTATTAAAACGTTTGCTTACTCCTGGATTTCATTTGTTTCTTATTAAGGCTGTTGTAATATGACTTTCAAATCAAATCCTTGTTCATTTGAGAACTTTTAAAACTGCAGGTATATAAAGCACACACTCACACACATTTATATATATACACGGTGAGTCATTTCAATCTATATTTACAAGTATCTTATTGACAAATCATGCGAAAGAGACAAAAAATTATTTGGTTCTTTTGGGGCCATATATGGTCTAAAATAGTCAACTAATGTTCAGATGTGTATCCATGTTACGGTCAATGTGACTTGTAGAGGTCATTTGAAGGTCAAATTCGCGTTTGACAAAGAAAAGCTGGTAACTCGTCGTCGTTTACTGAGTGTACCCGATAAAAAGTGGTTGACGTCAGATTTAATAATAAACGAACTACTACTATAGATTTTCTTCGCAAACCGTAATTTAACCTTCAAGCGACCGCTGCAAGTACTTTGTACGAAACACGCATCTGAACGTAGAATTTTGTGTTCTTCTAGAATCCAATAAGTACAGGATACTGTCGAAAATACATTACTTGACATCCAAATCACCTTGAATATAGAAGTCAAGGTCAAAGTCATTTTCATCAAACTAAAATCACCGATGTATGATTTCCTGCTATATCGTAGAGATCAATAGGTAAAATAGATGCTAATTTAATCTTAACGTTGTGCCGTTTAAGTTGACGCTTAAAAGTATAACGTTAGAGCAACAATTGGTGGACTTATATAAAATGGTCGTCATTTGAATTTTATTTCGATAATAACATTTCAGTAACGTATATACACTATACGCTTGAAATTTCGCGTAAATTATTATGTACATGAAATATCTATCGCACACACGAGTTCTGATCCACCGTGTACGTAAATAGCTGGCACTCCTGAAGTATATGAATCTTTTAAAATGGATTCTCTCTTAAATACAAGCATCGAGCAGATATCAAACGCCAGATGAAAATATAGACTTCCTATCCATAAGTCCCCGTATCGTTTCAATTTTACATCTTCGTAAATCTAAGCCAAGTGCGAGAATCCAATATTTTAGACGAGAATCGAAATGATGTGCGGAATCTGGTCGATAACTCCCGCAAGGATTTATTCCAACATCGGAGGCTTTAAATAAGTAAGCGCAAAGCGAAATTCCAGGAAAATATAGACGAGAAATGCTGCGGTCTAATCCTAATGCGCGCGTCATCTTATTTATGCAGCACCACCGTTTCGCACGGTAGCGTCTGAAGACGGTAACGGCTTTCAATTTCCGTTTGCCATCAATATTATTTAGTTTAGTTTGGACCACCTTTCTCATCCCCCACGAACTTCGCGGTCTTACTCGCCTTCCTCCAGCACGCTTCTCACGTTTCTGTCGAGGAAATTACTTGCGCCTCTCATCTTTTCCTCTTTCCATTCCTCTCTCCCGACTCCTCTACCTACCCCTATCGCCATTCTGTATCTTTCTTTCTGTCCGTCTTTTCGACTTTCATACCTTTTCTCTTTTATTTCTTACACTGCGTCTTCATTCATTCGTTTTCATTTTCTTCCACTCCCTTTCCCACTTACTTCCTCCTCCATTTTCTCTACATCCCGTACTCTTGGTACGTGACATTTATGTCCCTCACTTCCTAATATTACACCTATTATGCATTACTTTTTTTCCCCAATTATTCAACCCTACTGAGGAACTGTTTCCGAATAGCCATCGAATTGTACACTCAATGATTTGTGAAACGGGAGCACGCGTTTTTCGCGTTTCCCGTTAAATTTTTTCTCAAAGCCGCATAAAAAAAAATATAGACGAGTAAAAAGTGAACCGTGTACGTACGAGTCAACGATATAGTCGATAAATTTGTTCACAGTACCTAACAGATATAGTCGTTAATATCTACCGTGCTCCGGTTCTTGAACGTATTCGATTAGGTCGAAAACTCAAATCCAATAGTTCACAGTTCGGACAGTACCGATGCACTTCAACCGCACAACCGATGAAATGGAATTACAAACCAATTTCGGACTGCCTCGGGAGCGTTACCAAAGTTTCGACGTCCTGGCATATGGCACGATATTAATGAATGCTGGATTTGATTTTAGACTAGAATCGTTTTTGATGGCAATAAAAACTTTGCCATGTCAACTTGCATCACGGTTCGATATTTTCGAGTTACGCTATACAATTCGCGCCCGACCATGATATATCGCTGGTATATCTGTTTTTATTCAAGGTGTGTGTAATTATATTACAGAAATACGGATGAGAAAGAAGCATTGCAACTTTCCTATATAATGTTGTTTTAGCATATAACAAATCCCTATTCCTAACAATCATTTGTCTATATGGACGCGCAGTGACCTCGCCTATTTGGCCGAAATCAAAAGCATACGTATATCCCGATGATTACGACTAAGAGGATACTTTTACAAATTGGGAACAACAGCATACTTTGTCGTCCCGTGATTAAAACAAGAGGACCAACCACTCGGCGATTGAAAGAGCGAGATAGGTTCTGTATAGAGGCTGCACAAAGTTAGAAGTTTTTTTCATTACAAGCAAGTGTTCTCTTATAACAATGAGGACTTCCGCGACGTAAGCGCCGTGCGCAAAGGGAAAGATCTCGGATTGAAAAAAGGTCCGCGCTCATTGCGGGAAACACCACGTGTTTAGCTTTGTGCTGGATGTTCGTAATTTTCTCTTTTCAGCAATGAGCGGTAATTCCCATTGCTTTTTGTGGAAGCCTCCGCTACGCCGTATTTTCTGTGCAGTCGCGAACAGCAGAGTATAAGTGATGATGGTGCGCGATTGTAAATGTGCGTACGTGCAATTATACCAAGAGTCGAAATTCAAGTCGCCGCGCCATTACTTCAGACACTTTTTTGACCTCTTAAGTTTCATAAATTTACACAATATTTTCGTGGGCAAATTTCAACCGAAAGAAAGATGTTCCGAAATGGAACGAGGATAAACGAGTCCTCGTTTAGTTCTTGCCATATGCAAAGGCTTCGTCGTAATTTCTCTTTAAATTCTCCCTAAAGTTTTGAATAGTCGGATGAATTTACGTTAAAAAGGATTATATAAACGTCGAGACCAGACATTCAAGGTAATTGCAGATTTTTCCAATAAAATATCCGAGGTTATTTGAGTAACGACATTATTAAAGGGTTGGGAAATTATCCGCAAATAACGTACGCTCAAACCGTTTCAGGTTTATTAGCGAGTCAATAATAACCATAGACATTAGTGGCGGTTCAAGTATTGAACTTTAGAATGCTCCAGAATTAACCGACATCCACAAGTTGCTTCTGGTTACAGAGTTCGACTGTAACTAGTAATTGCATGGGATTCGATTAATATGCTTGTATTAATTTGAGCATTATATATTTAATAAGACTACATTCATTTTCAATGAATACTATCATGACATCCAATTATGGAATAATACTATCATGAGATCCAAACCCCTCCCCTACCCATGGGCCAGTGGATCTAACAATACATCAAAGACTCCCGTCAAAGATTTTTCTTTTCATAAACTGGACAGGGAAATGAACAATAGCCTTAGAAAACAAGAAAAACTATTGTGCAATTTTCTAAAATAAGTATCTAAACGACAGATATTTCTATGTTAAGTCACAAGAAGAAGAGTCCTTGATCCACTACTCTATACGTTATGCACATCGGATGTGCCAACATCAATGCCAGTACCGACAGCAACGTTTGCAGATGATACCACGATCATGGCCTCAAATGTAAACCACGAAGCAGCAACTGAAAACAGAAAAATCAGAGAGCGATACAATACGCTTCAACAGAAACACCCAAATAAACCAACAAAGAGGTAGTCCGGGGCAGAGGATTCCCTGATGGAAAACATTCTATCTTCTTGGTTTACAGGCCAATGAGAAGCGGGTGTTTCAATTTCTGGAAACGCAATCCAAGAACAGGCGTCAAAAATTGCAAAAACGCTAGGATATACAGGATTTGTGGCTAGCAACGGATGGTTGCAACTTTTTAAAGAAAGGCATGGAATTCGCCTACAAAAGCATAATGAACATATCAAGTATTAAGGAAGAAATTGCGAACTTCGGAAGTAAATACAATTTAAGGTTATAGCTAATAATAATTTCCAGGGGTACTATCTGCAAAAAAGCACCGCCCGTTACAGAATTCCATTGAACACAGTCACCGATAGCTTATTGGCAATGATACACCTCGCCTGTTCCACCCTCGTTGTATTTATCGGTATCCGCAAACTCATCTACGACCCCTTTGTTATTCTCTTATGCATGTAGATAGTGTACGAGATAGAACGCTGATTGAATCGTGCCTTACTCGAAGTTGACGCTAAACCAATGAACGGCCTGAATAATGATCGCCGTGCGATTATCTGCTACGTATTAAACCGACTCGGACGCCGATCACTTGGATGGACGTGGCGTGATGACATTCGTGGTTTACGATCGACCGCGATAACATTCTACGGCATTCGGATACAGTTTCATAGGTTACCAGTCGGCGACATACATGCGAATGAAAGGGGAGCATTATCATTATGCATCAAATTGTTCGATTTAAAGCGGATGCAAATTCTTTGGCGGACATTTGCTGCTCCAATATGTCACTCAGGTGGCTCCTGACAATTTCTGCTTTGAAATCGTGTGGAATTTCTTTCCCATTAAAGGACGACGATATTAGGCATTTAATACTGGCCGTCATTGTTTTAACCCTCCTGATAAATAAAATAATAACTGAAAATGTTGATGGTCGGAGATCGAAAACACGTGTAACGAATCTAGGCGAAAAGCCTCTATCGCAAAACTGAGATCGCCCTGGGCTTTCGGTCAGTTCCCTGATCCCAACGGTATCCTGTAAAACGAAAGTAGCGAGTACGGGATTTCTTTTCAGGAAAAGGGGCGGATGCACGCAGTCCACGATGGCACTCTACATTGGCAACCGCCGAGGGTTTAAGTCCGACTTACACGATATCTACACTGTACACTCACTCGGTGCTTTCTATTTTCCTGGTGTATTGCTGGTTTTTTGTGAATGAAAGGCTGCCTCAAAATCGCACCCGCGTTCTCGTGAGAAACCGAACGCCTCGAAAGATGCTGAAAAAATGGTCTTTACCTTAAGAAGGTTTAAGGACGACGTAAATGGTCGATCGAAGATAAAAGCAATAGATTTAAAAGAAAAAGAGCCTTACTGAAACTGAAATGACTTTTTTGCCCAAACGTCTCGTGCTACGAAGATTTCCCTAATCAGACATGTGTCAGATATTCTGGCAGCAATGTAAGACGCCGTGGAATGTCTCGAGGAAATTAGTACACTAAAATGTCCTTATTATAAATGTTCTGTAACACCTTTACAAAAAAAAAAGATGCAAAAAAGCTCCACCTATTTAGAAATTCTGAACGCATCGCGCTGTTTCAATCATATGCGTTAAGCGCTGATCACATTCTACGCAGGTACGTATACGAGCGTTGAATTATTTTTTTAATTTCACTCCCGAGCAGCGTGGCGGCTTTATGGCGGCGCGGCACAGCGCCCCTATATCCTCCGTCGCAAACAGCCGTAGTTATAAATTTGCATGAACCACGAAACGCGTAGCACGGCGAGTAAAGAAAAGGTACGGGTATCCACCCTTTTCACGGGTTACTGTGTTAGTCGAATACGAATTTTCGCGCGTGTGCGAAACGTACCGAGAGGATCCGCAACGAAACGAAAACGTTCAATTCCCGAATTTCCTGATCCAAACGATCGCGGCAAAAGGGGTCCTGACTTAATATTTATTTCTAATCTACACCGAGAGATTGCCCTCTTCCGTTCGAAATGGATAAGGCCAGAATTCTCATTTCCGGCGAAGCTAATTGCCGAAGATGCGTCTCGACTACCGGCACGCCCGTACTTCGGTCCTCGACGAATCCCTGAATTACTCATGCATGTATTCGAAAGGCTGCATCCCCGACTCGCACTATTGTTGACTGTATTTCATCGCAGTTATTTCAATTAGCATCGATGACTAATGACGTAAATACATATCATGATAGCCATTGACTTCACTAATGATTTTGGACAAAAATAGTAGATTCGACAACCAGTGCTACGATATTACCGGAACCGAATTTACCAACCAAACGAACCGAGTAATGTCAATTATACTCGTCGAAGATCATTTTTCTGGAACGCTATATAAATATACGAAATGCAACACATATAAATGTATAGGAACCGGGATTACATAAATGCCAGATGAAATTTATGGATTTTTGTACGTTTGATCTACGAACCTCTGACCTTTATATAGGTTTAGTTGAGCAGCTGCCCAAGTCCATTATACGCAGCTACATTAGTGCTATTCTGGTGTTTGTTGAAAACACCCAAACGTACTGGACCAATATGACGTCGTCAGGACTTTAAATGGGACGAAGGAATTCTATAGCATTCGTTGACCGTTGTCCAAAGTACCATTATATTCAGTATTGTTTGCACCACAGCACGTATTCACTATGCTCATAATATCAGAGAAGACAATATACACTTACTCGCACGTATAGGCTTGCATAACGTATTTCCCCAAGTTCAAATTTATCCTTCGCCATTATCCTGCCGAGGCTATACTAAATCTCGGCCCCGTAACGGCATATCTACAACTCCGTGAAATCTTGGAGGTAATTATTACCTTGGGAATTACACGGCTATGTATATTTTACGTTTTTACGCGGCCTGGCGCAACATCACGAGCGCGATTAAGTCATTATGCGGAACGACGAAGAGAGACCCAAGGGGCCGGGGTCTGGCAGGCGTTAAATGATAAAGGGCTGTTATTGAAAATAATGTTGAAGCGGAGCTGGACGGTCACCGACCGACCAACACCAAAGCTTTACACGGCCAGCTCTAGTTTTTTATCCGCCCCTTATGTCTCTCGCGCTCCCATCACGTTCCTCTCATTACCCAGTCCGTTTTCCTCTTTGCATTTACTCGAATCCCCGTGCAGTCGAATTCGCGCTCTACAACACATTCCAAAGCCAACAAACAAGTCGGGCTTTGCCGAGGAAATTAAAAACCAGAATATACCCGATAGGCACCCAGCGGCTTAAGAATATATGCGCTCGATAAATGTGTTATCTTTTACAAAAACTTCTGATAAATATTTGCCGACCTCAATCGCATCCCTTTCAATTTCAATGAATTCCCAAATATATATTTGCCGGTAATTCCAAGCAGAAACGTTTGGAAAGAGTACACACCATCTCGAATGTTATTCGTTCGACAGTGCAAAATTAAAATTTGATCATTTATCATTACTATTCAACCTTGGTAGAAGTCAGAATTTATAGGCGAAATGTAACAAAAGGTGTCGTTAAAATGTAAACAAAACGTATCACAAAAGTTAATTATAGCTGTACGGGGGATGTACAGTAAACGTACTTTGGACCCCTTTAAGAGTAAAAGAATTTGCGAAGAATGTACGGACGTCCAAATCAATGGTTAAGTAAACATGGTCCCATAAAGAACTATGAGATATTATATTTCGGGGTTCACTTTAGTGTGACTCGCAATAAACACTACTATAAAACTAGCATAACCCTATAAATTCCCAGATAGCTTTTGCCTTCAAACGATTGAACGTCTATCAATTTACAAAATCAACCCCATGGAAATTCTTTCGTTATTTGACTTTGAGTGATAACAGGACAATGATACTGCAACGACAATGGAATAATATATATGTAACACGGAAATCTACCTTCGTGGTCAGTAAACATTTGCCAACATCTTTTCGTGTTTAATCGAGCGTTCGCGGATCACTCATCCCATCGTCCCAGGAATTATTATGCAGTATGAAATATAATGTAGTATGAAATAGGCTTAAGATCTGCCACGTTATAATACTATTATATTTGCTTAGGTAATCCCTTGATCTGTCGACGCTTCAATTGCAGAGAGTAGAACGATTACGTGATCCATATTTTGCGACAAAGGTCCACCCAACCAAAGTTTAGTATCACACGGGAACGTGGGATTCGGGACAATTAGTAGAACAGAATTACGCAAATTTGCATGACCGTCGATACTTTTCTCACGATTGATAATAACGACACCGTTTTTTCAGTTTCGGAATATGTTTTGTTCGGATTGTTTTTGTTTCTCGTTACAAACTTAACATATTGAAATATACGAGGATCAAATTTCCTTATAGTCATTCGATACCCGGACGCGTAGAAACCTAATCTTGCATCTGAAAAAACTGGCGCATGCATTAATCACGGGTTTCCAATATCACAAGTGTAAATACTGGCTAGTTACAGTTTGCTACGTAAAATTCTATTACCGACTAACGATTAGCAATGTGTTCTACATAGGTCGTCGGTAACTAAAAATACAACACATGTTTTGCCCGACAGTATTAAAAAATATTGTATTCGATACAGGACCAAACTTTGAGGTGCTAAATGCTTTCTAAAACGCATTAGCCCATATCTAGAAGAACTAACCAAAGACAGTTTTCAAAATTGATAACTTTCGACCTGACTGACCATCGTAACAAATAGGAACCTAAAAGTTGTAAACTGCTTATTTGATTGATCTAGAAAACCAATCACTAATCGTTTAAACAGCCCAATTTAGCACCAGTTGAGCAAAAATAGCCCAACTGGCACTGTTCATTGGACGTCCATGGTTCTGCCAAGTTCCACCCATTCGTCCATGAACGAAAATTGGACATGCATTGGAGGTCCAGATATGTGCGGATAATGGAAGGCCAAACTCACATGTATACATTGGATCATCAGTGTACGTCTAGTGTTTGTCCGTTAGAAGACCTCTTTATATTTTCGTCCATTATACACAACGGCTGTGCAATAAACATCCTCTTTTGGCCAGAGACAACTGCACGTATAATGGACGTCCAATTGCGCTATTTGTATTACAAAAGTTAGTCATGTTTATATTATTGTTTTCGTTGCGATAATATCTCACAATTCTGGCAATTTTCAATCGTACCGGCACTTTCGAGCCGTGGAATGGGACGTCATAGGCAAAGAAGATCTTTGCGAATATATAGTCGTCACACAGAGGCAGAAAGTTCTTCCCAAACTTGAAGATGCCTTTACGAGGACTCCGGTATCTTTTACCTCGAAAGCTGTTTTAAACAAACTCGGAATTATTATGGTCTTTGTAAGACGTTTCGAAGCATCAAGCATCGCAATGCATAGCATCGGTATTACAGCAGCTATGTGTGAGAGCTGCACGAGTGTTGGTGGCTGATTGCGAGCGGCCGAGGAGATTGCTTTTCGTCTGTTCTATGCGCACATACCGCAGTCTATACGTCCATGGTCATATATACAACACGTTTCAAAGCACCAACTTTCCTCCATACACGAGCGCGCCGATCGTTCTAAAATGCACGCACCAGCCCGACTGCGATTACTGCATTATAGGCTACACGTGGACAAATGTTGGTCGATATTTCAATATGCCGATAGCTTATTCGCCCGAACCGTTCGTCATCTTCCATCGGCAGAAAATCACCGGCACCAGTACGATCGACGCCGATATTACTCTATTATTTCTCCTCTCGGCCGAAAGTTGCTACTCGCATAATTGATTTATTGCGGCGCGAAATACGATTTCCTGCAGTCATACATTTGCTCGAACAGCCTATATTACCGAGTAATGTATTCGATTGCTTCATCTATGAATGGTAATAGTTTCCGAACTTTATTTCTTAATAGTGTCTTTGTTGGAGACGTGCTACTTTAACATTGATAGCTATTGAGTTGCCCACAGATTGAAATATCGCTACAATTTGATTCTACGTGGGATACGTAACAATTGATGTATGTACGTTCTCTCTCAACGAAATCAGTGCTTAATGAAGGATCTGGTTTTTCTGCGATTACATAAAAAGGTCTGCTTTTGAAAACTCAAAGATAATAAATCCAGTTCTTGGGAAGTTTAATCGAAGATAACATTATCGAGAAGTGCTAAGGATTTTGAAAAAATATTTGAATACGATTGAATTCGTTCCAAGTAACGACCCCTTTAGCATCGCTGTATTGGATCTCGAAATTTCTGAAGATCGTCGAACGCCTCCTATCAGTAATGTATACGTATATCGCAGCCATAGAAGGGTGGAAACTGAGTTTATCGAATTTAGAACCTGCGCTACACGTTTCCGCTTCTGCGCTCAACAGAGCGGCGTTCGATGCACCTAAGACACTATACGTATCCATGAACCACCTACTCGAAATTAATCTTAATCCGTAATCCGGCGCGTTTAGCCGCTTCCGTCTGTTCACTCTCCCAAGGTACTTAACGCAAGATCAGAGGGCGAATTCAGAAAAGATTGAACGGAAAGACAGGAAAAATGGAGAAAGAATGAAATGAGCAGCAGAGGGTATAAATGACGATCAGGATGATCATCAGATCTTTTTCAATGACTGGATCGTAATCAGCATTACGCCTTTTTAGCCTTTGGCAGGGCACGGATGAAGATGTATAGTGATAATATGAAGGGCGGAAATTCAAAAATTTGAACGTCCTGAATCCATTTGCATTACTTTATTCAAAAAATCTGATGCCAACATCTGACGATGTTTCGTGCATTAAAGTAGCAAAATCTTCCGCCACCACTCTGGGGAGTACTGGTTGGGAAAGTGAAATCCTTCCAATCTACATTTGGGAGGTTGTACTCAACAGATCTGTGGACTTCATCAATATGATAATCTTTCGGTGTCGACACTGCAGTGCATGAAAGTCGATAAAAGTGATATCACCAATAAGATTGACACCTGTCCTTTACAAATGGATTGCTGGACAATAATAAAGTCTACATGGATCAGTTGTTCAGTAAAAAGCTAAGCTTGCACATATTTATCTACAAGCACCTTTCAAGAACAAGTAACCGTATTATGTTCACGAGAGTCGTGTAAATCAAACAACTCATCCCGCTCCCGTGATTTTGTGTGATACTCGAAAGAGAGCTCGCCGGTTGCCCACGAGACTCGCGCGCCAACGTGCTATTATAGTTGGGATGAACGAATGAATTATTCATGCACACCCGACGTCTGACCAGCTGCATGTTACCGTCACTTCGCAGCGATGGCGGATGTTTAGCATGACTATAGGTCTGGTGGCAGTGCGGGTATATAAGGCGCGATCATAGCCACCCGCAATGCCTTTGTATTACTGAACGCCGACTGTAGACTGAGCTGGATAACGGACTGCCGGAAAATCCGAAAAAAATGATTGCTCGCAGCTATTTTTATTTATTACCGCGGGTGTGCTTGAAAATAAAATTGAAGCGATCTTTCATGATTGCGCTAAAGTATCTCTGATATAGTTGGATTACAGGATCTTGGATCAGTTTATTTATGTATAATCAGTCCATAAAACATGATCAAATATTTCTGAAAATCTGTTTATATATATCCGGGTATTGTATTGATTGTGCTTTTGATCGTTGACATTGAACGATTTAAATCGATGTAATATAATCAGTTAGACATTTGTACTAAAACAAAATGGCGGAATTGAATATCGAAGTACGCATTCTTCGGTTTCTTGAAGACAATGTTATATATAATTCACTGTTCATAAGGCAACGCTTTTCTGCCATTGATCACATTTAAGTGATCAATGATTCTGATTCTTCACCAAGTTGAGGCAGATCATGTGTTTATTGAGAATCAATTCTTCTGCTAGATATTTTTCTCTTCATTTCTCTGTATTATGTTTAACGAACTTTCGTTATAAAGGCGCCATGAAATTTTCAATTTTCAAAATGGTGCTCCTTCATTG
Source organism: Trichopria nigra (assembly GCA_030522945.1). Taxonomy (NCBI): domain Eukaryota; kingdom Metazoa; phylum Arthropoda; class Insecta; order Hymenoptera; family Diapriidae; genus Trichopria; species Trichopria nigra. The sequence continues at coordinate 22,252 of JAPYZR010001630.1, forward strand.
TTTTATTCCGAATTCGTTTTGTCGCAAAAGCATATAAATATTCTTGCTCATCGTACTGAATTATTGGAGTCGTAAAAGAAAACGTAGAGCGTGTCAACGAATTATTGGTAATTGCGTCCGCCTTTCGGGCCATTGGCTTTGATAGCTTCATACTTTACAGAATCGGATCGTAGACCGCGCACGCATCCAGGTCTTTTATATACTCCTCTATACTATGACCGTTGTCACGGCAGCGTACCATTCTGATACGACAGGAATATTCGGAAGCGAACAGAATTCGATTCGAGCAAAAATACAAAACTAGACTGCTCGAAGAAAATTCCTATATTTAAATAATATTTTAGCGATAAACACTACAGAAATGTGCACAATTTACACACGGAATTCAACATAATAGTATACTTGTAAAATAAAAATGTAAAACGACACTATGTACTTTTGTTTCAAAATAAAACATAAAAAAACCCCGCATTTTTAGGTACAATTTTTCATTCAATCGTAATTATCACTATGATACCGCTTTCTAAGCATCTTCTCACATGTCGGAAATAGGTTCCCGATATAGTTCAAGTATGTATGCTTTTATATATTTTGATTTTTGTCGATTTGGATTTTTAAATGACGGATCATCTGAATTTTTGAATAGTACGTCGACATATTGGATTCGCCATTTTGAATTTTGAAATATTGACCTCTTATTGGTATTCATTGATGACCAAAACTATATATAAAATACCAGTTGTTAGGTTATACACATCTCAATTCAAGAAATGTACATTTCTTGTTTTATTTTACACGTTACTTATTTATATAGGGAGCCGCGAGTTTGGTAATCGAAATGGGTGAAAATCAAAAATATGTAAAGGCATATTTTTAAGCACAATTATCGGGAACGCTTTTATAATAGTTTAGAAGATGTTTACAGATTCTTATCAGAGTGAAAATCGTGATTAAACACTAAATTTTATTTTTTTGGATATTAAAAAAAAAAAGTAGTGTAAAATTACGTTCTTCGAAAATTTCGCTGGCGCCAATTAAAAGACCGACCCCAAAAATAGTCGGATATGGTGATCTCAATTTTTTCCATTTTTAGTTTGTAAGTACCAATCTGTTGAATTTCGTATGCACGTTCTGCACATTTCGGCTTTAAAATTTTGAAAGACTCATTTTTTCAATGCAGATAATGTCACTAGTTTTATGACGATTTAGTAAATATCATTATTGATTTATTTGTTTATTTTTGTGTTGATTTCTATCATAATAGTAAAGGCAACCTGTTACAAACACCATAAATATTCATATAAATATCAATAAGATTAAAAAGCAATAAGCTCCAATAAATCATTGATTAATCTTTCGTTTTACGATAAAAGCAGTGTAGGAAGTGGAAAAAGCACATATGCAATCTGGCAGCTACCGCAATTGCAAGTAATTTATTACTTATATCGTCAAATTTCACATTATCGGCATTTTCCTCTTGATAAAAAAGATTTCGTTATAGATTATATGCTTTTATGGCATTTAATGAACATTTTTACATTTATTGGCAACTCCGTGACTTTTAATTATTTTCCATCTTTCCAATTATCGCGATCTTTTGTTAACGTTTCAATTTCATCATTTTTGTATTTTTCACCATATTTCTTATTTCTCTCGAATATAGAATTATAATTATATTTGCCTTAAATTTTTTTTCTTTATACTTTATTTTGCAGTTTTGGTCATTTTATAACATTAATTTAACATTAACTTCGAAATTTTTAGACAGCATTTACGTTAGCTTTCGCCTTATTATAACTTTTATGTGTATTATTTATTCCCTTTTATAAGTATATCATCTTATCCATAATTTTCTACATTTTTCTAATTTTCTCTTGTATATTTTTTTTTTATTTTTAGTTTTAAAAATAATTCAAATGAATTTTAAATACACTACTGGAAAAAATAAGGGGATCAACAAAAAATTCCATTTTTGGGCAATTTTCAACAGGCCGTAACTTCGAGAGAAATGGTCTTACAGGAAATTTAAAAAAAGGAAATTGTAGATCCAAGTTTTGGATTAGGACATTAAAATTTTGTAGCCTCCGCGGTTTTTGAGTAATTCTCTTTAACGACAAGCCATTGCTTTCTCGAAAAAAAAATTTTTCTTTTTGTCACATGAATTTGAAAATGCAACAAAAAAAAAGGACTTTTGGTGGTTTTTTGGAAAATCAAGCGCTGGATAAAAAATTGAGGAAACCACTAATGTTAAGTGTGCCATTTACAGTTCAATATGTCCACAAAAACCCTACAAACAGCCAAATTAATCCAGCCAGCCGTTTGTTTGTTTCACTCGATCCAATTTTTGAAAAAATTAAAGGATCACATTTTGCTCCGAAAAGCTCATAATTAAAAAAAAAAAATGTCAAAAAAAAATCATCAGTATTTGTTATTTTTTTCATCATTATAACTTGTCAGTCCTTTTCCATATTTTCCTATCATTTCTTTGTTTTTCTTTCCAAAATTTTCATTACATTCTTTAATTCTGGCATCTCCATTTTTTTTACATTTTCTAATTATATTTATTAAATATTCCAATGTGTTTGCGAATTTAATACTTCTATAATATTTTGTTTTTTAATTTTTGCAATTTACAGTACCATACCGTTTCTGCTATACAAACATTCATTTTGTTTATTTTTTTTTTATATAATCTTATTGTATAATTTTACATAAAATTGTATAAATTCTATATTATGTATATATACATTACATTTGAGTTTAATAAATTCTGAACAAGACGACAACGAATGGTCGAAACGTTAAGAGTTATTATATAATTGTAAATATTATTATCGATACTCCGAACAAAACTAAATGTATGTTTTTGCAGTGGTCCCACTACTATAGAATCATCAGTAAGGCTTGATGTAGTGGGACCTGCCTTATACTATATGGACGTCACTAAGAAAGACGTCCCTTTATATTGGTGTTAGATGTCTCTGACCGCTTGCTCGAATTTTGATGGTATAAAGAGACATCTGTGTTTCATCATGTGAATCGAGATGCAGAATTATCATGTTTGTGATTTTTCTTACTTATCGATTTATATCTATATGGGAAGAACTCTGTACGTTATGCAATTGCTCCTTCTCACCGAAGGAGCATTGCAAAAACATACATTTAGTTTGGTTCGGAGTATCGATAATAATGTTTACAATTATATAACCTTTAACTGAACGAAATCTAAGAAAAATCACAAACATGTTAAGAGTTATTATTATTATTTCATTGTAACAGATTCTAGAAATAAGGGAAAAATTACTTCCATTCTTCGTGTCGATACAATATTTTTTATTATCGCAGTTTCATTTCGGACGTCCTATGATTACAAAACACAAATCGATTCTAATTCGAGAATGGTTTGTGTGGATGAGACAATGCATAAAAGTACAAATTGACCGACCTCAAATGCTTGATAAACATTATAAATCGACAATTTCATCAAAAAATCTTTAAATCGCTGTATCTCACTAAATAACGCTTAAATGGAGATTCTGACCGAATTTGGGGATCACCCAAAAATTTCAAAATTTTTAAAAATTTGCAGGTCAT
>JAPYZR010001631.1:0-20376 GCA_030522945.1 Trichopria nigra
CCACACAATTGAACTTTAAAAATTTCAAAAAAAGCAATTTTTTTTAAAGTTTTTGGTGAAAATAAAAATGTGTCCAAGAATACCCCGATTTCCCCTATACGAAAAAAAATCCACCAGATACATTTTGAAGAGCACCTTAGTATAGATATATGATCTTTATTTACATACAAGTATTCTGACATACATGAACTGGATAGAATATAAACGTATATATACAGAACATATATTATATAGGTCATCAAATACTATAACTCAAAATGGCTATTATGACAACATCAGATGAACGTAGCGTCTCGAGAAGTAGAATGAGGAGAACTACAACCAAGACCCGTGAAGCAAACATCGGAAACTGGATTCCCTGCCAGAAGAAGGTTTTGCAATAAGCTAGTGTCTATATATATAAGTTGAATTATTACAGAAACAGAATTTTATGATCTATTAAAAATTGTTTTTGATTCCAGAAATTTGTATAAAACTTTTTTCTAGATAATAAACGAAAAATCGCCTAGAAAATGTAATCTAGTTGCACTTGGCTTAAAAATCGTGATGCGATTTATACGTCTGAGAATCAATTTTGCGACACTTTTTCACGCAGAGACTTCGCGTGTCAAGTGTCGAGGGGACCGTTGCGGGCTTTGCATTCTTCCAATTCGTATTCACGTCACTTCGACGCCTACGGCGTGAGATGGTAAATTGCCTGCCCAACTGAAACAGCGTTATATACGTGCTGGTCCTGCTGGCTGGCTCTATCAGCCGAAACTCGTTTATTTGATTGATTTCGGCTCCCGCACTAAATCTCATCTTCAGCTCGTGGCGTGGAAACGACACCGAATAGCTCGCCGACACCGATACAATTGATCACTTTCGCGTCTCCAAATGGACATGGCCAATTGTCAAAAGATGAACTTCATATGTCGACTGAGTGATTATACCGATTGCGACGGAAGTGCATTGATTAGAACTATTCAATTGTCAAATAAAAAATTATCCCTTTACCATTTTTTTTTAATGTTCATTGTTTGGATCTCATGTAGATAACGTTAACGAAAATAAGAAAGGTTATCAAATGAAATCTTAATTTAAACCTGGAGTTATTGTATATCTGACGAAGTACGGTATTGACCATCTAAATTCGATCGTCCATCTTGCTGCGTACTTTCATTTCGCGGAGAATAAAATGGATAACATCCATATAATAAATATAACTTCCGATTTCATGTAGAGCCGTCCATATATCTCGAACCATACATCTGCGGACGATTTTATGATCCATAAAATATCCACATTTTGATGACTGCGTACAACAATTTTTTCAACATAGCACTTTCAGCCCTTCAATTGACAATCCTAATACAGACGACAAAATTCATAATCCTTTGCAATTTCCGTTCTTATTGTCAATGTTTCAAAACGTTGAGATAACGTCTGAGATTTTGACTGATGATGAAGATAAAAAAGTTGGAGTCCAACGAAAATCATTTTGAAAAACGAACATTATAAGTAAAATAAAATTTTCAAAATTTATCTATATACAAGCTACAAAATCACCTACTATTGTAACCTGATGGGCCGTGCCCGATCACTTTGGGAAACTTTCGAATTCGTGAAGGACCTAATGGTCATTGGTCGTTGTTGCATGTTTGAAATGGCGATAGTTCTCTCGTTAAACCAATGCATAATGTATGACTTGACTGGCGACAAACTAATGGTCGTGTACGAATCTATTAACATTACAGTTGCACATTCCGAATAGGTCTGCCACAGCCGTGTCAGCTTTGGACCAACACTGTAATTAGCGAAAACAAGTACGAGCATTCACGCCACCTATATACCCTCTCTACAAACGGGTGTTGCTCAAAAATGTTACTAATTTTTTTTGTTTTAAGCCTATAATAATAATTTGACTCGATGATTTCCAACAAAATTGCACCTAAAATTCGTCAATTGTGGCGGGTCAATGAAAAATGCATTTTTTTAAAATACCTCTGATTGCAGAGCATGTAAGATTCATCAGTGATTTATGAATCGGAATTATTAAGGAACGGGAGGAATTAGTCGAGTCTTTCCACATATTTTTCAGCCCTTTTTTACGCAGACTAAACGACATGGGCTAAATGAAGCATATTTCTCGTTTTAAAATTTTGCCGTATTACTACTACATTTATAAAACTCATTTTTCCCCAAAAAAATTGCCGTAATGTTTCAGAATTTATTAAAATGAAATGTCTTGACATCAAAATTAGTTTTCGTTTCATTTAATTGTTAATTTGTTTAAAAACCTCTCGTTTCATCAATAATTATTTACTAACCTCAGAAAGTTCCACTGATCTTAACCTATAGTTTCCTATCTGAATTTTTGTGCCGATGTGATATAAAACCGATACACAGAGAGAAAGAAAATGATTAAATGGAATGGTTAATGGGAAAAAATAGTCAATTTTACTATTTTATATAGTAAACCATACAATATAATATTGTTTCGTTTACTATTTCCGATATTTAAAAACATTTTTCTACATTTTAGATTCAGCTCAAAACAACTTATGTTAGCTTTAAATTTGTATTCGTTCCAGCTTTACAAATGCTACAACTTTCGTTCAAGTTTATGCAAACTCTGCCATTTCAACTTTGTCAAATGACAAATAGAAAATATCTAATCGGAAAAAGTGATCTTCCTCCACTACTGACGTGGGAAGGATTGATTGAGCCCTCGTCTCTTTCGATCTTTTCCCTTAAAATTGTGACGTAACAAAAGTAACTTGCAATAAGGACATCCTAAACTGAAACTTTTCTTATAATATAGGATCATTACTATGGATATAAAATGTAGATCATTTCAGATCAATTTCCAAAACTGACAGAACCGAGGAGAGAAAATCAATATAAGATTGAAATATTTGATTTGAATTGAAAGAGATTGAAAACTCATTCAAAGGCTGAGAAATGAAGGTACTCATACTCATATCAGTCAGGACGACTACTACTACTACTACTACTATATGCACATATACATACCTTAATCAATCACTTATTCATCTTATTACAATATTACATAATTTATTAAAAAGACGTTATTTATTTATATGATACACTTATTAATTAATAAATCTGAAAGAGAATTGTATTGACAAAGTGTCAATTTTTTTTATCTTTGACATCGACCGTCTACTTGATGTTTCCCTTTTATGTCGAACCAATAAAAAGAAAAACATGATACGAAGTCGAAGGCTATATATACAAAGCACGTCAAAATGCTTGCGTATATATATATCAGAAAGAGCTGATTTTACGCAAGTCGCCGCATGTCGCCCGAGGGTATCGGACGAGAATGTAAATAAAATCGCCAAGGGCAGACTTCGACTAAGTAAATATGAACACGTAGCCCAGGTCTTCTAACTAAAATACGCTCTCGGATACCACATGTAAATAATAAATGAAATGTTCAGTTTCGCGGCAGGAATAACAAAAAGTAGCAATAGTAATATGTACGTCATGACAATAAATAGAAAAGAACATCTTGAAAAGCTTAAAACTGATATCAGAAGTATCGTGATATGAATATAAAAAGTTTTACATAAAATAAATATACGAAGAAGTACGAAGTAAAACAAGAAGGATTTTAAGCTAAATATTAGCTGAAATTGTATAACATCGTTAATTTCTAAACTCTGCATGATGACTTTTATTAGATCTTATAATTTTTTTTTAGGTCTTTGTCTTATTTCTCTATTTATTATATTGTTATCGTTTCAGTAAGCCAATCCACTACTTGGTTAGAAAGTAACCAAACTATTGCATCCTCATTCTCTTCGACTTTTACACTCACATTTCATCCTTACTTCATATTCATTGTGAATAGTTCTTTTCTAATAAAGTTATTATTTGTATTCATAAAAGTAACCATCAATAATCCAGCCAGTTATCATTACTCAATGAGATGATTCTCTTTTGAATGCATCGACTAACAAGGTCACTTTCGACCGAGTGTGCTTCAATTTCATGGCATGACAAACTCCCGTTTGAATAGAATAATTTGCGAAATCACCCATTTTTGTCCTAATCTAGAGGAGTTATCATATTTTTATATAGATAATGACTTCACAATTTACGACAATTCTGACTTCCTATAAGAAAATTGAAACGAGTCGTTAGAATTTGTTTTCTGATATTTGATATTTCCTGATTCGAAATTGAGATAACGATGGGATACATTTACTCCCTTCTACAGGCTAAAATAGGAAGTAGGAAATATATATTGAAATTTTTTTATTAACTTCACATTCAATGATCGTATATGATGGAGCAGTCCGACATAAAAATTGCGATTGGAATCTGTCGAATTTTTCAAGCACGAATTTTCCGCGTAGGGACATAAATAACGAAACTCGAAACAATTCGCATTTAAATCAAAATTCGTTACATCCTTCGATTCTGAATTGTTACCCGCATGTGCTATCTCTTAAAAAAGAAAAAGTGCCGCTGATATCATCTGGTACCAGTAATTGTAGAATCGCATCAGGCGAAACGAGATTTCCGTTTGCACGAAATGACAGACCGATGGATTTTACGGTCCAGGTTGCTTCATAAGCACGGCATCGCGACGAATTATGATTTATCGCGTTGAATGCGGACTTCCGCCGTCGTCTGGTGTGCTTATATCGATCAGCTGTCAAAAGCTCGCGGTTTACTTGCCCATTGCCTATGAAACGACATGAACGCGGAGGCGAAACTTCCCTATTAAGTAGGTCGGACGTAAAGTCCGATGGCCCGAGTGATGATGGACGGACCTAATTAAAAGCGAAGGTTACCGAGATATCTGTTTTGTTACTCAACTTTTACTTTCCAATTGTTGATTTACAATGCCGAAAATTGTCTTCTTAAAAAGGAAAAAGAAAGGACCTGACTTTGGTGCTATACTGTGCTCAGTTGTGGAGAAGGAACGAGATCCACTTTTCCTAGTATGTAATTATTTTAAAAAAAAATTATAAAATTGCCTGAAATTCCATCATTATTTCGATTTCATGTAAAAACAAATATGGATTCAGGTGTCATTTACCAGCTTGCAATATGTCGATAACTCGAATGTTCAATTAAACTTCTTAATCATCCCGAAAAGCCGCCTGCAGGTACGCACACAGCCGTACTATAGACATAATCTAATCAATAAATGATATAAACGATAAGTACTAATATTTAACGAGTAAAATATGTATATATACATATACCGTATAGCGCTTAAGCTAATTAGCGAGTTGCCGAATTCGCTGATTGTTCATTGAATGCGGCAAGTTTCCTTTGAGGTGGGAGCTGCATCAGCTTTTTGTTCCAAACCCCGGCAGTGGTAACGACAATTGTGCAAGAATGAGCCTCTATAACGCCCGGCTTGGCCCGGAATTAAACCACAAATTTAACGATGCACTAGTCAGAAACTAGCCAGCCCCGGCATTTCTCGATTGTCAGTTCAACCGTAGGAAATCTTCGACGTGAATCATGCCGGAAATTGCGATGCAAGGTCACAGAGAACCCAAAGCTCAAGTGGACTCGTGTATAGATATATATATATATATATAGTTTCGATGCTTTTCAAACATCTATTCCTGTGTTTACAGCTTCTGAATATACATATGTGTTTGTATAGAAAATCATTTGTATATCCACGATCAAATCAAATTAAATTAAAGGTTCGTTTTCTACTGTTCGAAATTGAAAATTTTTAGATCATATAGAACTCGTCAGACCCTATAGGAGGGACGATTCTACTGTGCGAATGAACATTTTCAAAGTCGATATCAATGAAAAATAATTGTATACTTTTCGTACCTAGGGTGAACATTGTCAATAGGATCGTTATTCTTTAAACGTTAAACATATTAAAAAATATACATTTCTGCATTTTAGAATATTTTTAATACTAAATAAATTTTATAATGTCAATGATGGAAATGAGAAATTAGGATGCAGAAATAAAGGTGAATAAATTAAGTTACATAATTGCAAAAATGTAAAAACTTATGGAAAAAAAGTATCATAATTAATAAAATTAATAATTAAAATTGAATGACTCTACATGTAGAATGAATCAAAATATAAAATAAAAATTTCATCGAGTATATTTGGTTTATGAAATATTAGGGAAATGCGAATAGCGATCAGAGGCGAATGAATAATGAAAACTAACGATCGACGGTTTACGTGTATCCAGTTTTGTTCGTGTTCACGAGAAATATTTATAAAGCGACGGGGCATCGACGATTAAAATTCACATGCTACATGCATCGATTATTTTCTTTTTTTTTTTCTTTACGCTGTTTGCACTTGTGAGTAAATGATGTAAATTTATTAATATATATTCAGTTCACTTCATAATCGAGTAAAATTTAAATTTTTTTATCTTTTGTGTCATGAGTTGGTTTGAGTATCTTCACGAAGATTTGTCACGAGTTGATTAGGATGGTCTTGAATTTGCAGTAGTAAGTTTTCAATTCTTCTTTGACAGGAGGGATTTTTATGTATTTTTTAATTATTTCATTTGGAACAAACCAGGGAACTTGGACAAGATTCCTCAATGTTTTCGAAATCTTTCTATTATTTCGATATTGGATACCGATCACCATACTCGTATACCGTAGGTCCAAACAAGTTTGTGAAAGCATTTATATAGTAGATTTTCTTGTCCAATGTTCACTTGACTTTACTTCCCAGCAGCCAATGATACATGTTGCTTAGTTGATTCAGTTTTTTTTTTTACGTTTGGCCCATATGTACGATCTCCAAGTACGCCGACGATCTAGAATTGTTACGAATTGATTTAGTTTTTTTTTTACTGTATTCTCATACACTTTACCGCAATGAATTTAATGATACAATCCATAAACAGAATTTTTTGAAATTATGAGTACCTAATACTATCCTATCTTATCAGTTTAAGCACTTTTTATATTCTAATGAACAAAAATCGTTTTATTTACGCATTATGCGTCGGCTCAATTTCAAAGGAAATAAAGCAATTAAAAAAATACAACACCCACTGATTAATTCGAAAAGCTCCTTTAATAAGCAGCGTTCTTGAGAGGTATCTCGTTAAACAACAGCCTTTTAGAGTGTCCTTTATCATGATGCTTGCGGCTAATTCGATCGCCATTGTATCCTGATACACAGTTCATAATGGAAACCCGTCAGTTGCCGTTTTTAAGGGTATCCGTTCATTATCATTCATTATAATTCTAATTTAAAAAAAGAAGTCTTCTTGCATTAAAATGAGATCTCGAAGCTTCCTTTTTCCGCGATCGAATGTACGAAACGCAAACAAACAGCCTCCACACGCGAAAGTATATACGGATAAATCATCAAAGCGATCTCTCTACATGCATGCTTGATAATTAATCCGAAACGATAAAATTCGTCTGAATAAATATCAACGTTCTGCAGTGAGAACGAAATCAAATCAATGAAATGAAATAGCTTTCTAATAAAATACACGGCTGTTTATTTTCGGTTTGATGTGTGCATTCGAGCCTTTTTCACGGCAACAGTCTAATGAACCAAAGCTCGTTTTTACCCTATGCCCGGGATGAGTCGAGCCAGATTGAAGATTACATGGAAACGACTTTCATTCAAAAAAAAAAAAAAAAAAAAACGTTGCCGAAAAAACGGTTCCAACGAGAACGTCGATATTCCGTTTGATGCGCGTAAATAGATTTAAAAATATTTCCTATTACACGCGCACGATAAATGACCCACCCATATTCATACCTATAAAGTTTATACTTCTACTCCCTATAGGGAGAATAATGAGTAATGTCAACGGGAAATTGTACGTTTCATCAGATATGTATTTTAGGTATACTGTATTATATATTATATGTATATTATATTGATGTATATTATGTATAATATATTACATAACGAGGTCGTTATGTTTTCGTCAAGCCCTACAGATTTACACGCGTATACAAAGATCGCCCAAGTGCATATATGCGTAAAAGTCTGTACGCCGCTATTAGGTATCCTATTTTTTGTAATTCATGCGTGAGTATATAAAGTCAGTCAATTAACGGGTTCGTACTACTGAAATCATATAAGTAGTATTATGATAAGTTTCAAAACGTACGAACATAAAAAGAGCAATAATGAAATGTGTATTTAAAAATTAAGTATTGCACGAATAAAAATTTTTTTCGTTACAGCAATGGAAAAAAAGTATATTACGCAACTAGTGAGGCAAGTAATAGCCAGCAAATTTATATCAATACTATAAATATAAAATTCTTTTTAAATAAAATCTGATCAATTTTATTTGATTTTTTTTTTATAAAATTTACCCATTAAGATAAGGTTAATTTTAAAGAATTTCTTTTTTTATAATAAATGGAAAACATTATATTTATTAACAAATTTTTCGGTCCTACGTTTAAATAATTCAAAATTATTTCTCGGAAATTGTTGATGTTTACGATAAAAGTTCTTATAACGTACACATAATATTTTTTTGTTTTTGTTTTTGGCAATGTCATGGTCAGGGTGCGAGTGGATCATCTATGATATTATTGTTTTTAATTTGGTGAAACTCTTCACGCATATACAAGCACCCGTAATTCCCAGAATCAAAACAATCTGTAAACAAACATGAACTTGTTAGCATGTATTGTACTGTGTAAATATTTTTAAAATTCTAATTATTTTATGTATATGTAAATAATGTGTATAAAAATTTCCTCGAGTTTGAATATACTCAAAAAGAGTATAAATAAAAAAGGATTTAGTGCTCAAAGTAAATTTTACCGCACTAGTGCACAAAGTCACCCTTTGCGCACAGAACTGCATAAAATATCGTAAGTAACTTTAGCTCAACTTCAATTAACGTTTTTTCAAAATTCTGGCTTTGGAAGGGTGATTCTACACATCATATACAATCACTAAAAAAACTATCCATGACGTTGGTTCGAAATTAAAGGAGGATTATCCGAAATAATTATTTTCTCTCACCAGCAACAAAACTAATTTATTTCAGCAATAAATATTAAATTCAGCAATACTTTTTTGACGATTGTATATTTTATGTGTGTATATATAGGAACTTCGTCGACAATGCACGCGATGCATCGATCGACAGCAAGTGATGCACGCGTAAATACAATTAAAGTTCTATATTAATGACGTGTTCGTATGACGAGAAGGAATTCCATTAGCGATAACTTGTATTTCGTGTTTAGTAAAGTCATGAAAAATATCGGCATCTAGGACTTCTTTGTCGTTTTCTTTCTTTCTCGTTCAACCTTTCTGTGTGTATTCTGGCATTTTCGCTCACAAATGAAAATCCATTAACAATTTGCACATGCGCGCCAAGTGTTTTTTGGATTTATTGTCCGGTGCTCGGGGCAAAACAACGTTTAAACGATGGTTGAACTTTGCTCGCAATTACGATAACTGCGCCCCCGCAGTGGGGCGAAATTACAATTTGTATTCAATGTTCCAAAAACTGGCATTTACTTCGAGCGTTTGTCGATTGCCGTCATTTATATCAGCACCCGGTTCTGAACTTGGTTTTGCAATGCCTGGGCGTCGACGACATTGAGGCGACTGGTTCTTGTGAATGCTTGAAAATGATTTTAATAACATTATTTCTGTTAGTTCGTTCTCTTCGGCAATTAAACAAAATTAATCATCATTTTTTTTATACTATGTAAAATATATAGGGTTACAATAGTGTATACAATTTAATTCCTATAAAATATAATTGACACTTTTATAATATAATAGGTCTCATGTATAGAATAGGTACAGTGAATGGTGAAAATTGAATGACGATATCTGTAAGACGTGACGATTCCAAGTGAGATCGGATGAAATGATAAACAAAATGAAGAACACTTGCCTCAAACTCGAACCTTGATGTACTCCTGATAAGGTAGATACCAAGAATGATAAAGATTTTCCATCGAGATCTACGATTGTTTGTGATCGCCCAGGCAGGTAAGACTGAAACGATCTCATGGACCCATAATCGAAACTGTACTTCCTGACTATTAATAGGAGCAGATGGTGTCGAACGCTTTACTAAAATCGAAAAGGACGAGCATGATTACCGATCTTCGCGAGCGTCATCGAACATTTAAAAGAGCTGTTAGAGTACTGAAATGTTTCCGAAAACCGGACTGCAGGTTGTGCACAAGAGATTGCTATTTTCCAAGTACGTCATGATTTGCTGTGATGTAACTAGCGAATCTAGGGGCTTTCCAACATGAGGTAAGATCACTACCGGACGCGTATCCGGAGGTATTGTAGGAATGGACACTTTGTTAAGATGAATCACACAGCAACGTTTTCACTCCATTGGATATTCATCCATGAAGATAGAAAGGTTGTATATGTAGGTCGGTACCGGTAAATTAAGCGAATTACGTACATAGCATGACATTCCTCAGCCTTGTACATATCTTGAACTAGCTTGAAGTACAATATTCTGATCATTTCTATAATTAATAAGTACTTGACAATATATGCACGCATTCGCAAGGTACGGAAGATGTAAGCCACGATTCTAGATGTGCTCGAAGAGAATTTACATTAGCACGTGCAATGACTAAGTTACTGGGTGATAAATTTCAACGAAGGTGTTTTTGGTCAAGAAACGAGATGCAGCATCCTCCCATCGGAAATAAAACAATTCCAAATCTCTGGGACTGCTGGATGAAAAAATTAGACCTGCTTGAAGTACCAATGTACTTCTTTGCCAGCGTCGAATTCACACGTCGTTTGATAGATGGCACGTCTCGGCATTCGACAAACGACATACTGCGCAAGAAATAACTGAAGCTCAATACTCTGCGGATTCCCGTCGGTCTCATTTGCCATAGTTTCAGGTTCCCTAGAGCCTCCGGTAATGAAGCTCAAGTCGACATCAGTCGGCGAACCGTTTCTCCGCATTAATTCGCCGCGCGTCATTGTCTTTCATCCAAGTGCGATCTTACTGCAGATTTCCCAAGTTGATTGCGTGGGAGTAGTTCCTCCTGGAGGTAGAGGCAGTGTCGCCTGATGCTGCTGCTGCTCCTGCTGCAGCACGTTGATTTCAACCTGCGGATAATAAAAGCCATTCCCATCGAATCGACTGAGTTTCCGTAAGTTTCCCTCCATCCAAGGAGGAGGGTTTCTCTGATTCGGATATAGTGAAGGCATTTGTTAAAGTACCCCGATTTGGCATACGCTAAGAAACGGGAGGAATTCTGATCAGAATTTCCGTAGTGCATGTGTCTCTAATGAGCGGAATAAGTGTAGTAATACATGACTGGTTTTCGTCTTGACATATTAAATTGCATATATACCACAATGATATATATATATATATATTAAATGAGCATCAAAAAAGTAATATACGAACGTGTACAAGAACAGAAATCTCATTGCAAATTGTTACTCGAATGATGAGACAATCGTTGCCATATTTCAGTCAAAGTAAGAAATTTGTTTCATTTGATTTAAAAATCATGCTCATATTAGCCGGTAAGGGAGATTTCTGTAATTGACAGTTGTATTAAATAAGTGCACACGGCTTTAGAAACTGAACTAAATATAGCCTGGAACGGTTGAACGGGAAAGCTTTTGCCAGTCGGAAAAGGTGACGAAAGGGGATTATGCGGAGAATGGGTTAAATAAATCGAATCCAATACCAGTATTCGACTAAGCAAGGGAAATATATAAGTATTGCAACGTACCTAATGCTGTTTTCATTTCATACAGGATATTTGATGTCTGAATCAACGACAAAACTGTTAAAAAATTGATATGAATCATATTCCGTTTCGCACAATTACAGCAAACACTGATCTTGTTCGTGCGTTTAATGATTGTTTGTGGACAGAACTTCATTAAGGAAGATAAGTATAAATACTGTATTTTAGTAACGCAGCGTTAGTCACTGTCAAGGAAGAACGAGTAAATACAAATACAAAAACAAAGTCAATTTTTGATTCGCTTTTTGTATGATTTTCTCCAAGTCGTGTTTGAACATCCTCCAATAAGAGAAGAACGAAGTCTTTGTATTTTAAAAGACGTCGCCGCAATGGTGAAGTTGTTTGGATCGAGGCTCTTTTATATTTTCCAATAAAAAAAAAACGAAATCTGAACTATAGCTGTTCGATTTAATTGTTTCCCACTTAGGAGCAGCCACCATTCTCTTTTAATTTGCTAAGTTTTGTATTCCAATGGGCGCCATTTATTGAAGTGCAAATTTCGTTAATTCTGACCACTCTCGAACATCAATATATTTTACTAACTTACTTTCTTCATTACGGGGTCTGTATTTAATGCGATGATGGAATACGAACTAAATAATTGATCAAACTTTTCGGTCCCTTGTGGGAATTTCTTGGGAATTAAACGTTCTTTTGAGCCAACACGCTGCTTTAACTGTAGTTGTGACCATGAATACTTTTTTATCAATATATGGTATACAAACATTTTATACATATGCATCTCTCTCAAATGATCACGTGATATAAAATATGCATAAACATGCAGAGTACGACATAAAGTCTATGGTAGCAAAGTGCACCATAAGAATATAGTAGCAAATGATTTCATTAGTCCTGTAGAGTATTGGACTCGATACATTTGCAACATATAATGTACAGAATTTGATCCACGTTGTCTGCATTTTCGGTGTGATTCTGGTCAGATTTTACCTGGGATCCTTTACATATATATTGATGTCCTGTTATCTAGAATTGCACCAAAAACATATAATACATTTACGTATCACCATTTGATTCAAATCTATCACTGTACAGAAATCTCCGAAACGGTTTGTCGCGTTAACATGTTGCGATTCCCTATTTCTGCATGTGTCCTTGATGTCATTTCCTCTCGGTGACGGTTGGTCAAGCAAGTTACACGGGAATAAGGGAAGAGTTACCCGAAGGAAACTGATTTTCTGCACCGCAACGACATGGTCGTTCTTTGGATGTGACACAGATGCCACTCAGCATTAGACGTCACTTAGCTAATTGCATTTAGTCTAATTGCGCTAGATTTACCCGACAATGCGATTTCTTTTTTTGCCGACAGATATAAGGAATTGCCTAAAGCCCTTAAGAGGGTTTCAAAGTAGAACAGTCACTGTCCTAACCTCATAACAAGAAAAACGCAAGTTAAAAATGATCGAAACGCGCTTTCTAATAAATTTGGGCGTTGGAAGGATGATTCTGTATAAGTGTTGAAGGCTATTTGTTTTCTTTGTCTGTGTGTGATTGTATGCGTTTGGTCAGTTTTTATTACTGTGTATGACTCTACTCAGGTTCGATAAGTATTATCGAATTATTATATACGCACAATTCTAACCTTTTGGCGAGCAAGTGAGAATCAGCTATCACCAATAATAAAAAGAGCAAATATGTATACATATAATATTTGGTGCAGAGTAAGAATTTGATAAGATATTTCGAGCAGAAATTGCTATAGTCCTCTTACAAAGTGGACCTAAAATATAAGTCATTCCAATACACGTGATATATGGTAAATTTCATTTAATAAGATTACCCGTTATAAATTCAATAAAAGTATGTGGCATTCCATTAACACCCACTAAAGGTCAGCAGGACTTTTAATTAAATTTTCACTTTTTCCTCCAAACTTTTTCCATTTATTTCTCATTTCCATGTAAATATACTGATATGCAAACTCTTGAAGTAAGAAATTAATAATGTCAGCATTCCTTATTTAAATTTTTTGTACACTTACTCGTGCATACATATTCGGATTAAAAAACAAAACAAAAAACAATTAGCTAATTTTGTTTTTGTACCGATTTTTACATCGATGGCATTCTAAACGAGGTGCAATCAATCATGTAAATACCGGTCTCGGTCATTTGGCACGGGGTCACCTCTGTGTTTATTTATAAATACAAGTGTGTAACAAAGCCATAGCTCACATGTTTCAAATTCCACTTTTATAAACTATATATAGGCTTCATCGCGAATTAGTGAGTTCACAAAAGCCGCGACGTTAAATAAAAAAAAGGTATCGGGTAAATAGAAGCCTATTATGTTTCGCACTTACATGGAAACGTGCATTTGACTGTTTAAAAATGATTATATTTATTTATATATTATGCCATTGTTCGAAGTTTTTCTTTAGACGACAGATATTTCGACTGTTTCGGAACTTCCATTTATATATTTAACATGTTGCTATTTCGTCTGAACTTTTCTTTGAAAATTCTCCAAAAGGTTTTGTCAAATCTGAAACATTGATAAAATTTTCAGACATCTCTAACTAATTTTATCCGCGATCGATCTTATTTTATCTATAAGGGCGAAGGCTTATAAAATATCTTCCGAATTTCATTATTTTTAAAAGAAAACTCGATAGAAGAGATGGACGAATTGAATTTCTTAAATATCCGAGTGATTTTAGGTCAGGTCGAAAAACGTTGAACAAAAATGTCCTACCGATCAATATATATGCTATTTTACGAACACAATTGACTGAGAGGAAACTTGTTTTATTATGAGAATTGGCTTCGGCCATAACTTTTAATCAATTTAATTGCTGCTCTTGAGCATCACTGTGCCTCTTTTCGCTTTCACGAAAGTAATGAAACTCATAATAGCCTTTTAAAATATCGTGATATTTCTTCCGACAATTATTAAGGCGTACTGCAGGAGAGAATCTTTCAAGAAACGTTCTTATATTTATTTTTTACATCTCTTACTGTTATTTTTTTACTTGCATTATTACGTTTTCGTCATAATATTTTCTCTTTTCTTTGTTTTATTTTACAATTCTATTTTTTCTTTCAGTATATTTTTCATAAACTCTACAAATTCCTTGGAGTTATAGATCTTACTTTTCTTTTAGTGAAAACCAAGTGACACCACTTGGAATGAGAAATCCAGTCTAAACGAGTGAACTTTCATTCTTATTCGACTGAAATGAATTTTCACTCGAATTACAATGAAAGAAAGGGTGACATTCTACGTCATAGTGTGGGGTTTTCATTCCAGGTGCCTGTGCTCGGTTTTCACTAACAGAAAAGTGTGATTTCACTCCAAGGAATTTAAAGAGGACTATAAAAGGTGTGAAGATATTTCCCTAGCAGAAAATAATGGCATCAATTACTATAATCTTGTGGCAAGATGAAATCAAATACCAGATTTCAATCAATGACAAATTGACCGCGTCAACTTTATCGCAACAGTCCTCGTGTAGTAGCTTGGTGTTGTCTACAGTGCACAAAGTTCCATATACCGTGGGATCGAGGGCTTGGATAAACTTTGAAAAGTGGAGTGTGCGAGGTTGATTAAAATTAACCAATGGAGCAAAAATAAGTGACCGGTGTAGTCGATAAGATTGCAGTTTCCGTTATAGTGCGCCAAAGAGTCGGATATTCGGCGACATAAGGTCGTGAGGGTATGACGTCACGAGTGAGGCAATTTAACTGAATTGGGCCAATCTGTGCGCCACTGTCGTCGAGGGGATATCAAGTGAATTGGTCAGGATTTTCCGCCTTCTCGCGCTTACACGCCAATGAACTTTTCCAGCTGCACGAGCGATGGCTAAAATAGTGCTTTTCTTTTCTATTTCTTTCTCCATGCAACTTATCGAGCATAAAATACTTGGCGGCGATCGTGGTTTGAGGATCTTTCTTTAAGAATTTACTTAAAAGAAATCTTCGCATCCAACTTTTCCGCTTATCTTTAAATCTTCTACATCGATGAATTCGTTTGTTATATATGTAGATTTAATTTCTGAGAGTTTAATCCGAACTTTGTCCAAAATTCAACGTGATGATAAAGAATCCTCAGCTTCGGACAATTTGTTTTTTTAAAACTAATATTGTGATACTTTCTTATAATGCAAAAAAAAAAATGTTATTGCTAACACTTGACAATGCGACGTTTTTTATTTTATCGTTAGATAACAATCCAGTGCCAGGGCTACTGACGAAAAGCTCTAATTTCATCACGAATAACGATGGGACTTTTTTCCGATGTACAACGACTGCGTGTAATGCTTTTGTCAAACCCGGCTCGGCATGGTCATTCCAATTGCCGGGTTTAGGGTTTGCGGACGACGGAAAAATTGGAAACGACAACACAAAGGTACAAGCTTCGTCCATTTGGCCGCAAGCTCAGATCGCTGAAAGCTTTTTGCTGGTGACTTCCTTCGATAATTTACTGGCCGTACGCGTAGCATTTTACGGTCTCCTACGCGAATAACTCTGTATACTCGTAACAAGGGCCTTCGGTCCATACCGAATTCCACATCATGTCCTGCAGTGACCTCGTGGTGGTTGATGGCCGCCTAGAAAAGGATGCCGGGATCCACTAACCGTGAAGGGATAAAAAAAGCATAGTAAAAATCGCAATTTCCAATCTAGCGAAAGTTTTCGAAATATTGCTTCTGAAAAACTAATCCAACTTTTGTAAGTTGTCGTTTTTCATTTTCCATTCGCTGCCGTGTATGTAATTGGTTTGTATTCGTGTGCTCACACGTGGAATTAGAAAAAATGATATGATCAACGTTAATAATGGAGTTAATATTGTTTTGAATAAACGATACATTACTCACACCTTTGACAAGTGACCAGTTTTTGATGAAAACCATATACAACGATCAGAACTTTTTAAAGGTTTTACGATTTTCATTCATTTTGTCGTATATAATATATATTAACAATTCTCGTACATCGCTAATTGTTTATTAATTACGATAATAAAAAAAAAAACGATTATAAGGCCCCCTGAGATCGATGACTTTCGTTCAATTGTTATTAAGGTTCTCGATCGCGTAGCTGAAAATTGATACTTGCGGTACAAAGTGTTCCCGTTATACCCTGGGGAAACTATCAATATCACAGGTGCACCCAGAGATTTCGTGCAGTCGATAAACCACACTCGGCCACGGTCTGTGAAATGGAACAATGAACGTGTCGACTTGCGTCGGGTTTACGAGCTTGATCTACGTATAGAATGAGCAGCCTAATTACGGTATGTTAGCTATATAACCCTAACCCCGTCTCTCATTTACTGATCCATCGATCCCTCTCGTGGATCGATGGATCCCAAGACAATCTGTGCCTTGACAAAATCCGTGTATCCCGGCTTGCTGGCTTGCAGATACAACTTTACTCGAATATTCGAATCATGTAACTGTATTGAATATTCGCAGACGTTCAATGATTATGAAAGTAGCGATCAAGTATTCATTGGGAAACAGGATTATACTGCATTGATTTTTTTGTTTGTTTGTTTAATATTCCAGGTATTCTTCTACATTTATTTATTCTGTATTTCGTACAGTTCCTCGTTTCATTATTTTGCAATGTAACAAATGATTTTATATGATAAGAACGTAGAAATGAAAGCTTGTAAAAGATTTATCGGATACTGAAAGCGATCATTAACATCTCGGCAAACGTCTTGAAGGAAGAAGGAATTAGGGAATTACTACTGTGAATGTCAAAATGAGTTTACTAAATCGAATATGACATAATATGTCAAACTTTTGATGGATTTATGCGTGCATTTCTCGTTACATTACACTCGACATTACGACGAACATAATCATACCTCGTCATACCCCGTCAGAACCTCATTGGTTATGATATCTACTCCGCAAAGCTAGTTTATAAGATAAAAACAAAAAACTTTAGAATCTGAGATACATTATAAGGACTTGGATGAAGCCAAGGCATCAACAATTATGTAACCAAAGTAGCAATAAATTTTGGAATTTATATTTTTTTTAAATGATCAGTTTTGCAATTCTTATCTAATCTGGTAAATGAAAATCCAAACTATTTTGAAGAAACATGATTTTAGGATCATGATCGAATGATGAACTTCCTCGGATGAGTCTAAAAATTTAAACCACTATGAGCTTAATTCAAGAACACATGGTATGTAAATGTTAAGGTCCTAAAGCCGTTAGGAAAATGTTCAATCGTGACTTTCTGAACTGTACAATAAGGACATTACGTGGAAAGCTTCAATCATCGATTTTCAAACAATCGAAAATTAATGTTTTCCCAATAAAAAATAATTGATTCGACCGTTATAGATTCTTAACTCAGAATATAGATAAAGTTTGACATGAATATATACGGAAAGCAAATATTGTGATGTTTCTCTGCTTTAGGGAATACCCTAAATCAGCGAGACGTATCATAAGCTGCCATCATGCGCGACGAACTGTATCTCTGTAATCCTTATGCATTAGTTATCATAAGGAACAGCAAGCCGAGACACGTTTTGATATTTTGGCCCCCCTACAAACTCCCCTTCGCTTAAATCTTCACATGAAGGCAATTTGCAAATCCGGGACTTGCTTATAGTAAAGTCAATAATGTTAACGATTCAGTGTTTACTCGCTCGGGTTATTCCTATGAAAATTGCATTTTAATCTGTGATGTGATTTTGAAACCGATTATATCGAAGAAAAATTCATATGATATCTCTATCTGATAATAGAATATGCCATACTCGTACATAAACTTAAATTCTACATTTATATATATAGGTATACTTTTAAGAACCACATGATATACATATATGTACAGGCTAGTAGTTGGTGGAGTTAAAACAATGGAAATAATCCAAGACTGAAGTGCTGACCATCGGCGTGTTCAACATCAGTAGGTTTAATTTAATTTCCGCAATGCGAAAATGTCTATCCGAAATTAGACAATATTATTTCGATAAAATACGAGAGGTGGTGAATTATAGAGCGCGTGCTAGAACCCAGATCATGCAATTGCGTTTCTAACTGAAACTCGAGTTTGTGGAGCTTTGCTGCGATAGGAACGTCAATGGCGGCTTTTGAGTGTGAAAGGCCTGATGAATGCAATTACGTATTAACGGGTGTGATTCCTGCGATAATTTAAGCACATCGCTGCGCCTGCTAAAGTCTTTCCCGAAAAGATTATGTCGCATAGAATACCGATACATATGATACCAAAAAAGTCACGTATGATTAATTTATAATCTGACTTTTTTATTTAATGTCGGAATGGAATGACACGTCTCCCCATGGACTCAATTTTTATCGAAACGTATGAGGGTGCAAATTCTTCATCTTTTCAAGCTCTACAACTTTGTTTATATAATATTTCGCTAGCTATTTACAGGAATGAGTTAGATGCAAAAAACCGCGTTATTGCAAAAACAGTAATTTTCTAAACTTCAATTGCTCGCCATTCAAATTCTGTGCGTCGGATCGAATTTTGGTAAAGGACTTTTTGATTTCAAATTTCACGAAGAATCACCTCCTGAAATTAAATCCTCAAGTTCTTGGACACGCTGTATATATACAATTAATATTTATAAAAGTTGTACCGTACAACAATAATTCTACAATGTACATCGATCAATAAACAAGAAATAAAAGTTGGTAACCTGTTGGACTTATTTAAGGGGATACGAAATAACGGACTTCCCGATAGGTGATATATAAACTTGTACCGTTCGATACATTAATTAGTTCCGGGAGTTTCGCTCACGACAGGTTGTTCTTGCGAATATAACGCCTCTAGAACATGCGCATCGACCGATCGGAGATTCGATTACGGACTGCCGCTCTTTAACTTGGGTACAAAGCGATTGAAATTCAAATTCGAATCTTAATAAGATTAAGGACGAATGCGGCCAAACTTTGTTTTAAAAACGATTCGTCTGAGTTTATTCGACGCTTCCCATACAGCACGTGATATTACAGTAATATCCCAGTAATATTGCAATATTCTGTAATATGACAGAAATGTTTTAATGTCACCGTAACATTAAGATAATGTTACGCCACAACGTATGGCACCGTAATGTTAATATTACTGTAATATTACGTATGCTTCAGCGACATTATGGATCTGTCACAGTGATGTAATAGTAATATTACAAAAATATTGGTCCAGTTAATGTTTGCAGAAACTTTATACTACAGTGACATTATCGTTATCTTACGGAAATATTGTTGTAACATTACTGTAATGTTACAGTAATATTGCTGTGATGAATTTTCGCAGACATTTCACATTACAGTGACATTACAGTAATGTAACTGTAATATATTACTGCAATATTATCATTGTATTGTAATGTAACTGCACTATTGCTGTAATATTATCGTTATATTGTATTGTAACTGTAATATTAATGTAATATTACATGAAAGTTATGTAATTTTTGATGGTATCAGTAAATTGTTTGACGTTGTTTGACGTTCCGACGATTTGAATGAATATATAGGAGGTTATAGGAAGAAGATGGTAAGAAAGAGATTGAGTTATCTCTTTTCTTTTTAATAAAGTTACACTTTCGGATGTGAAAGATAGTAAACAAAGAGTTGCGTTTCATCTCGGTCCTACTACTGAGAATCATCAGT
>JAPYZR010001632.1:0-27770 GCA_030522945.1 Trichopria nigra
GGGCCTAGATCCAGGCCGAAAATTATATATTTTTTGATGGTTCTTTGAACCTGTTTGATGTACAGTGACCGTTTTTACTTATTTTTGAAATTTATTATCTCCATCTTTCCTCAGAATATCCAATGAATGATAAAATGGGAACAGCGGATGGCCTAATTGACAGTTTTCAAATACCTTGCCTACATTGTTATAATGAAATGTTTTTACCCCCTGTGGATTCGTATAAATCTTGGCTGTGTATTGAATTCGTACCTGTGTACTTGTGAGGGATGATTGATTATACAACCGATGTAATAGTCCTTGCTTATTCGACCTTACTTGGTAGAAAAGCAAATAAACCTTACTCACATTTTTAAGATCAAATGTTTGAGAAACTAAAGGATTCAAGACTGTAGATAAAATTTATGTACTGCATCATATATCCTTGAGAAAAAAGCGAAAAATTACTTCGACAGATCGTATTAAATCAATAACGTACTCATAATCGATGAACACTGACACGTTATAAGGTAACGTGGATACTGACATGCCTAAAATGTATTTTTATCTCCATACTATGATTAAATCGAAAACTATAAAGACGAAAATACATTCCTGTACATATCAGGAATGTTGCACGTATGAACGGACCTTAAGGTGCTTACGTGTCGAACGATGTTTGCATGATGTATGAACGGATTACAGACGAGCCATTCAAATACTCACCAAAGGCTTCAACCAATCTCGAGTAACGTAGACAAGTCGTTCTTCTACTAATACCTACATAACATGTATCAATTTTTCAAATATCATTCGAGATTGGCTGACTGCTTGGACTCCTTGTTGGTCATCCATCATTGACATTATCGACATGTGATGGGATAAACTCACCTTAATGATACCTGTCATCCCATAACGTTTGGGAGAAGACTTCATTGATAGAATGATATAACCTAAATTCTATTGGACTGAACAATGACTAGAATGTAAGTCTCCTGAGTTAAAATTAATACGTGGACTTTGAAAAGTTGATACATGGATCTGCAAATTATGACAATATCTACGATCAACCACGATTAGATTCCTTTAGGTCGACCCGAGCATTTAATTACAACTGCGATACAAATAATAAGCCATGTAATATATAATTAACACTTTTATGCCTTAAACAAATTACACCTAGACACAATAAAAGACAATGCTACTTTCCCAAAGGCACCGCTAATAATAAACTAAATGCATATGTCTCGCGTGCGGTATGATATCATTAATGAACGACATTAACGTTCCTTCCTGGGTGAAGATAATTCGCCAATTACCGAGTGATTGCAGTCGTAACAACCGAAGCAGGGTGGCTAATCATTTCACATTCATACCCGAGAAGTCATTGCGGTAGCGTGCACGAGGTCAGGTGCATGCATGCTCCGTGCGCGTTATGCGCGTAAAGAACAAAGGATTTCGGCTGACGTGTATTGCCGTCGCGCGCTTTGCAACCACCCTCCCACAACCCCTCCGCCCAACGAACCTGCGAGACTCGTATCTCATATACCAATGCAATGCAATGCATTGCAATGCGGCGATTGGCTCGGTATAGCGCATGCAGCAGCTCCAAGCTGCGAGGCGCAATATGCAGGCCGCGTGATGCCATAAATGCAGAGCCACGTGTGGCCCAGCCCCAGCTTCTGTCGAGGGCACCAAGCCCTCTTCGCCTTTGTCATACGGATATCTATATTGCGGTCCCTGACGCATCGTTACTGTCAACTTCATTAACCATCGCCCAACGTATTCGCTACTTAAGACACTTTGCTGTCTCTCCTTGTCCCTTTGCTTCTTTTGAATTTTTAATGAAGGTGCTGGAGTTATTTTGATGGGTGGTAAACAGGTGGAGGCTTGATGGTTGGTTTGTGCATTGGTTTGTAAAGCCGTACTAGTAATTGTCATTATTTCCTTTATTTTTTTGATTCGGAGTATAAGACTATGGATAGGAATACCAATTTACCTTGTATCAACTTAAGCATACCGAACAATTTGTACAATTTGTAAATTTCTCCAAACCCAAATAGGAGAGAATTCTCCAAATGTAGTTATGTAGAATAGAAATGATGTCCAACCCAATATAATGGGCGTCCAATCTACATCCAGTTGTCACTGGCGAGAACATCCATTGAACGTCTATTGTGCGTGTATAATGGACGTAAAATATTTGTGCAATGGATGTACAATGAATGTAAACATACATAAGTTCTTTAATGGACGAAAATTGGTACATTGATCGTCTAATGTTCTCGTGAGTCTGGACTGACATTATCCTTACATATACCTGGAATAGGCGAAACATGGATGTCCAATGAACGTTCAGTGCTAATTAGGAATTAAGTTTAATCTTGCTGAAGCCAATTAATAGTTTGCACTACATCAAACAATTATGTCATATAACCATCACCAGGGAATCAAGTGATTTTCCTCTCACCGTTTTTGAAATAATAACTGGATTTCAACTACTGGGTTTTACTAAGGATTCAGATAAATGCCATATCATCATCTTTGATAAAGTATCATTTCTTGAAAACTGATAATATTAAGAAACAAATAAATGAAAATAGGTTTTTGCACACTTTTTCAGATGATGTACAAATTAACAATTAGCTTCTTCCGTTGTTAAATTAAGCAATTATCAACTTTTTCATTATGCGTACTGGTCCACTTTTAGATTCGTAATTATCATTGAATGACTGACCAATGGGGCCAGAAACTGCTTTCATTTTCTGCTATTTTAGAATATTTTAAATACGGCTTGATATTTTTGTTGAGATTTCTAAATATGAATTCAATCAGGAAATTATATGCGATCCTATGTAGAAGTCCTGCTTATAATTACCGTATCAGTAACTTCAATTTTATGATCCGGATGTAAGTATATCTTCCAATAAGATCTGATTAAAGTCAGATTTTCTCAATCAGAGCCTTGACAGACCCTTCCTGAACTTTCTACTTACGTTCTAAGATGGAAATAAATGCTTTTTTATCTTTGCTGTAATACACCTACTCTGATCCGACAAGACTGGTAAAACTCGTCTGAGAAAGGTCTGACTGCAGACGAATAACATTTCGGAATATTTCTTCTGATGTGAACTCCATTATACCACTTCAGAAATAGGTTGATAACTTCTGTATAAGCATATTCTTACTATTTTAGATTTTTTTCTGCTAAAAAAAAAATGTATGCTAGGAAACGATTTATAAAACGTGTAGAGTTAGAAGACGATAAAAAAGTGGGAGTTAGAAAACTTTGAAAGATTGTTATGTTGTTTCTAATCGTCTTGCTTCTGTAGTCTGATTCCATTATTATAGTCTTATCCATATCTGAATGATGAATTATTATATAGAAGTCAATAGGATTGTATTTAAAATCGACTATAATTTAATCTGAAAATTAAGATCATTGTGTCGTTAAATCTATTTCCAATTTGTTAAGAACATATTATGTTATATACAATTATGATACATGATGTTAAAATTAAGAAGTGTTTCCCTCTGGATCCTATCTAAAAATCTAAAAACTACAGAAATAGTAGAACTTATGTAAATTTCGTTTTTATTTTGCATATCTATTTTTCCTGACGACTATACATACAGTTAACGTTATAATTAGTCAAGCGAGGCTTGACACACTAGACACAATATTTATTTCATAACATTCAATCAAAATTAGATACAAAAATAAATATTTGTATATGCGGTTTTCAAAACCAAAGCTTTCCAAGCATGGAAGAAGAATATGTCGTGATTCACGTTGAAATGTGACTATCGAGAGTATTATGTTTGAACGACTTTCAGTATGGTTTAGAATTATTTTTCACATGTTGGGTTTCCGACAGATTCTATCAATTCTACATCTACCATTCCTTGCACGAGTATACAAAAGTGACATTTGTTTCATGATAAAACGGGTATATTGAGGTTTTTACTCTTAAGATTAAAATAAATTTTAATTTTCTTAAACATAGAATCCGCTTACATTTAAAACAAGTAAATAAAATTCATATAATTTAATTCTACTAGACTTTTATTTTTTTATAGATGGTTTGAATAAGTAATTTGAAAGCGATTTATCAATATTTCCATCAGTTCAGGTGTCCGATTCGACATTTTCATGGTCCCAATTAATTTTAGCATTGGCGGTTTATTCCAAAGGTCTATTCATTCGGTATGAAATTACCGCTATTGACGTTTCAATACATGTCGAACAAAGAGCAACAAAGAGGAAGTTAATGTTCCTTAATACTTGAAATTAATGCAGCGTATAATGCTGCATGGCTTCATTAAAGACATTTACAGTTAATTGACTTTAAAATCTTCATTGAGTTCCTTTTGAATCGAGTATCGTTTCATATTTATCATCTCATTAACGTACTTTCGTAGCATTTTCCATTTATTGCAGATATACTTATGTACTTTATACTCCTGAATTAATATATCATTTTTCCGCATTTATTCTTTATTATTGCTGTACATTTATTCTAATGATCTAAAATTCATTCTAATTCGAATTAAGATCACTTGGGAATATCGTATTTTCAAAGGACTTAAAACGGAATTACATTTCTTTTACGTCAAAATTTATGGTTGTGATTGTATAGTGTATATTCACGAGTGTACTGATGAAACTTTTAGAAAAAACAAAACATTGTCATTTTGAATTACCTTTAATTTACATTCTTCATGACCCTCAACAATATCGTAATTAATCTTCCGTTTTAATGAAAAATTTTTTTTTAATTATTATTTTCTCTCATAAACGGGAATTAATTACCTTTTGTTTCGTTGCATGACAGCAAATTTTAAAATTATATTAATACAAATTTGACAATAACTAAATTTCGAAATAATCTTTAATAATGCGATATAATTGTAATTATATTACTCTAATTGTATATAGTTACAGACACGCGTATATGATGTCATCAGCTGAAAGTTGGTGTATGATATTACATATATCACATATTGTGTTTTCCATATGATCAGGCTTATACAAAGATTAATCGATGAATCGTGTCCTAGACAGACCTGAAGACCAAGTCGTATTTGTCTAAAGTCAAATAACCCTAGGAATGTTGGTAACGAGGATTGAGATGTCCCCAGACTGTCTATTTGGCCCATCTAAACTTGTCACCTTATAGGAAATGGAATATGAGACCATGCTAGTCTGTTGTTAGTTTCCTATCTCTCGGAAATTCTCCTTAGAGGGAAGCTGTGCACATGACCGAATTCGAGGAGAATCCGTGATCCTTCGTTCAACGGAAATAATTCGAACTTTATCGAAAATGTCTAAAAACGTAAAGAAATTCACTTGGTTTATGTGATCTTCTCAAAATAGAATGGAAAACCTATTATAGTACATGGTGAAAAGTACGTCAATTGTATAAGAATACTTATTTTCATAAAAATGCATATCTACAATCGGACAAATTATTAGTGGATTTTGAATAACTTTTTTTGTATATCAACATTTTTTTACGATTTTTGTGCAATATGTAGATTAAAATGTTAGACGTGACCTTACCCATCTATAATTTTTAATTTTCTTTCTTAAATAGGATTTTGGTGTATCGAGAGAGACTGGTTTGTACTTTACTTGCCCGTGCCAAACTTTGGCATTCAACAACGACGTTGCTAAGAGAAGCGACATCCATGAGCACACGTCGCCATTATCACCATACGTTCTGTATGCGTAACACATCTCCCTATGTTGTGCCTTTACGCTCGAAATATTCATCCCTAGCGACGGTGCTTTATGCGTATAAGTATACTACCTTAATAGAAATTTGAAGGAAATATGGTAAAGAAATTATATAAGCTTGGAAAATCGTACATTTTAAAATTTTTTAATTTTAAGAATAATCTATTCGCATTTCTAATATGTATGCATTGTACAGAATACAATATTGCGTGTATAAGAATTGTTTTTGTTTACGAATTTTACTGGTGTTGTCAATTTTCATACAATTTTGTCAATTTTTGTTCCATTTGAACGTTTGTGTATTGCTTCAATTTGGTTTCAAACGTTTTCTTCAATTATTTTCAGTCATATGAGATTGTAATATGGATAATTGAATATATCTCTGAAGTATATGAAAACAACAATCTCTTTTCTTGCTTAGATGTCATGTTTTTTACAATTATCGATTATGGACTTTTTTAAAACTTTTCTTTTTAATTATTAATATATGTATTAATTAATATTTCCGCATGTAATCGGGAGGAGAGCAGTTTAAAACTTTTGAAAGGTAATTTTGTAATTATCAAAATTGTTGGCCCAGCAAATTAATAAAAAAAAATTAATAAAATTAATTCAAATTATTGTTTCGTTTTTGAAAAATTGAAATAAAAAAATGTTGATTGAAAATTGTTAAAGTCAATCAATGCGAATAAAAAAATAATCTCTTCGATTTTCTAGGCCTGATGTTAATCAAATTCAATCAAAAATTGTTAATTGAAAATAATCCGTGGCAATCAATTTAAATAAAAAAATAATATTATTGAAATTGTCATTCAAAGCATTAAAGTATTATTTAAAACATTAAATATTAAAATTATTATTCAATAAAATATTATAATTAGATATTAACATTGTGAACCACTTTCAATAAAAATTTGATGGTGAGGAAAATGAGAGGAATTTTAGTAACGTTACAGAACCCGTAATTGTCCTATCTCGAAAACGTTTCAAAAACGTTTCAAATGTTGATAGGGCGATCATAATTTCAGATAAAATCTTTCACAAGAAAAATTTAGGAACAATAAAAAAACAGTTACTTGAAAACAATGATCCTGTTTCCTTTATTGACAAATTTGTAAAAAAACGGGTACAAACAATTATGAACAATTAATGACAATTGCCATAGACAACAAAAAAATAATGAAAACAGAGCTCCCCAACCAAAATTATATTTCTCATCATTATACATTAAAAATTTATCAATTTAAAAAAAAAAATACAATATTACATTTTTACCAAAGATAAAAAATAACTTAAATCGCGTTATAAAAAGAGGAAAAGACACGACAAAAAAACTAGACAAAAACAATGTGGTATACAAATTATCTTGTAATAATTGTCAAGCTACATATGTTGGAGAAACAAAAAGAAAATTGTCAATAAGGATCAACGAACATAAAAATAATAAAAAATAGGATTCTCAAAGAAATAATGTCATAACGATATCTTTTCAGATCAGTTTAGATCTAATCCCAGCAAACATTCACAGAAGTTATGTCACAATTATGTAACAGTTACATAATTGTGACATAACTTCTGTGAATGTTTGCTGGGATGAGATCATATTTGATCCGAGTTATGGCCATATCTACAGAGATCTGTAAATTTTATATCCAATTAGATCTAGTCAGATATAACAAGATCTAATGTTAATGAATAAGATCTTATTTGATCCAGTAATATCTGTGCAGATATGGCCATAATTCAGATCTAATTTGATCTGAACTTTTTTTTCTCGGGGAAGAACAAATTTGTAACAAAAGAATTATCTCTGAAATGTCACATATTCATATCCAATCGAATGGGATCAATAAAAAAGAAGACATCCAAAAATTGCATACGTCATATGCTAAACCGTTAAATAACTTTAAATATATGTTTACATAATATTGACATGATACATTAAATCTAATGTTTATCAATTATTGTAAATATTATGTATATTATACTGTTGGACTGATCGAATTCATTACTTGTGTAAATTATTAGTGGCGAAATAAAACTTCTGACGATGATCAGTTACTTATAACTCGATCTAATTGTAAAACTATGTAACTGGTATGTGATTTATATTATACTATTTTATATTTATTGTGTGGTAACGAAGTTATAAATAAAAAAATTTCTTTACAGCTTGATAAATAACGAATATCATCGAAACGTTGCAATATTAAATGAATAATAGTAAATGATAACTATGTGTTAAATTATTTACTTTGCCATGACTCGTAAAGATCGTTAAAATCTTACAACATAATATTTGTTTCAAATGTAACATTTAATCCTCGAATTTTTTTTTTTGTACTCAATTTTTTAAATAAAAATTGACAATTCACTATATTACTATTTATTTATTAATAATAAGTGTTTTGTTATCATTCATTTATATTCAAACAATAGAAAAAACACGGAAAGAAATATAATAAGATAATTCCATACCGACCTTGCTTTCGATTCATCAGATGCGTGCAGCCATCTTACGGCCACCCGATGCACTCCTAAGCCACTCGATGTGAAATTTTCAGCATGTCGATGTGTTTGCGCAAAAATTTCTTTTACTATAATCAAATTCCTTTCTTCAATTTAGAAACGTGATATGTACCCTACGATTCCCATAAAAGTTAGCATAAAACTTGTTTTAATCTTTGATACGTTTATTATTTCAATTTATTTGATACATATACTTATTTTCATTTAATTAATATTTACGATATCATTAAAAATCGTAATTAATATATTAATATTGTTAATAAATATGCAATTGTGTAAAAGTCTATTTTACTAGGTAAATTTTGTTAGAGACTATAATTTTTTTTAATATTTTTAGTTATATAATAATAATAATAATGATAATAACCATACTAGTGTTCTATAATAAAATTATACTAATTAGCTAGTCAGAAATTGCGGTTGAATCCAATCCTTCTAAATAGTTTATTTTGTAATTAAATATAACGTGTCATTTAAAAGACACACTATTTTTAGACGAAGTATAAACATAATCATTGCGGCAGTTAGCCCAACTAATTTCTTTGTTGTATGAACATTCTCCACCATCGACTGAGTATCAATACTTGACAGCCACTTAGAAACGTGATATCAATAACACCTTGCCATATATTGACAATAACCGTCATTACAGCAAAGAGTCATCATGATTAGCAAGCGAGATAATGATGCTGTTAAAGTCAGCAAATTCCGAGCAAGCAGAGATCATGCAAGAATGAAACTTTGTACAATCTGTATATACCATGTTAAAGACAATTGATTGGGTAATGTCGTCTTTGATTGACTTATCTGGAATGAAGATCGAATGGTTGTCATACGTGACAAATGAATGAGGTCATCTTCGTTAGCGACTTCTTTTTGCTCTTCGATATGCATCAAGAAACAGTTGTCATTATACCAACGTCGAAAATAATAGTAGCAATTTTAATTAGACTATTGATATACCAAGCATCTCGATTTCTGTGAAACGGTTATGAAACTTTCCTACATATATTTCGCCATTGACGTCGTTCATTCCTTCTACGTGTAAACCTGCTTCATTTGAGCTTTAACGTATTCAATCGTGTCAGCGACACGCAGAACTTCTGACGTCAGGCGGCTCTCATGGTTGAGGGGAAATTACTCGACATGAAGCTTGCCCATATTAAACGGCTTTCATCAGCAAAGTTGGTACAATTTATCAGACTTAGGGGTGAAGTATGACTAATTAGTTATCTCACCTCGTCATTATACCAGCCTTCATTGTCGTCGTCTTCGTCCTCGTGGCTCCTCGGTTTCATCGTTACGCGACCGCGATCATTCCGCATCTGAGCAACTTCTCGCTTTTACGACGCACACCGCACGTAACGAGCACTCGATCAACGCTTTTAGAACTCTCCTGCATTTCGGGAAACGAGATGTACAAGTTTCTCCGTATATACATTACAAGTTATGTCGATCCGCATTTCGTATATATTTTTGAAGAGGTTACATTCACGGAACAAAAATGCACTTTTTGTGTCCTAGGAAGCATCGTCATGATCTTAAAAGTATTTTACAAAATCTCAGAGTAAAGAGCATGTGTCGGTAATTTGAAGTATCGTTGCTCAGAGTTCACAGTGTCGACATAATGAGCGTAAGAAATAAAACGCGTTGAACATGTACGTTAGCAAGACATTCAAACTTCCACCATTTCATCTTTCCCCATTTCGTCCTATGCCATTTCATATTCCTCCCCACCTTTCAGCTTATCAAGTCAGGTATAACTGTGTCATGTACTCCATTTTGAAATTCATAGATGCACCAATACACCATTAACGTGTATTGTTCATTGTGGCCAATCAACAGCCCTACAACAAGATGAAGTTCCCTGAAAGGTGAAGAGTCCATGATGAGTTGCAATGGATGCCGATCATAATGTTTCTATTGATTGGATCAATTCAAACATGGTAGTTTATGGCCGATTTATGTAATGTGAAGCTATGACTTATTAATGAGTTATTAATAATGGTTTAAATTCAAATGTCAGTCAAGTCATCGCCTGAAGTGTTTGGTTATTCCAGGCGTTTCTACCAATTCAAGAAACAAGTCAGCTTCAAGGACTTTACCAAATTATACGCAAAGTCTACAAAGCAAACAAATGGATTTCTAGAGAGATTAAAAATTAAAAGCGAAAAGAGGGAATAATTCTCTGTGAAATATTTACTCGTGTAAGTGGCCTGTGGGAAGAGATTTGAAGATGAGGATGAGAACGAGATTCGAGTGCGGGAAAAAAGCAAGGAAAGAGTCGTAAAAGTGGCCTAATCAAGAGTGCTTTTCCGCGCAGTCCATTCGTGCGAGCGGTCACGGTCGCTCCTCCGACTTTTACGGTGTTTATCGTGTTTATGGGACATAACGCAGCGGGCAGTATTCCGCGAGATGGGAGTCACCCTACCGACACACTACTAAAATTAAGAGACTGAAAGCTCGCAATCCTCCTACTAAACGGCTTCATGACCCGCGGTCTGGACCTCAGGTGGTCATATTTACGGAAAAGAGCACGGATTTGGAAAAACACCTTCAGAAATACCCTCGACTTAACAGTTCAAGCCGTAGGATTTTTATGAGGATTTACCAAGAAACGTGATTCATAGTAAATACAAATCTAATAAACAATTATTGATTTTAGTGGATAGAACAATAGTCAATGAATTTTTTAGACAGTGAGGATTTTTGGAAGTGGACAAATTCATTTAGTCATGAATTCTTCGAACGTAATCATTATATGACAATAATAATTAAAGATATTAACCTAATTGTATTGCAATTAATTTCGTCCTATTATTCCATAATAACATTTTGTTAAAGTGCAGGCACTTGAAATCAAGGTATAATCTATATAATCTGTGTAATTACAATAATCCTCTGTAATCCTCGAGAAACACTCGTGTTCCGAAGTAACAAGTATGTAATCTACCACAAGTGGCATAATGGTTTTCGTAACAACGCCAGGCTTTGAAATCATAAATTCTTAAACGGAATCCATGATTAAATTTTCAGAAAGCAGGAGGATCTACGTGACTCAATTTGTGCAACGTCAACTAGGTCTTAGTGCCCGTATGTAATCGCACATCCATTAGAAAGGGATATAACTAAATTAATTCTCTGTAGATGTTGTTCGATCTGTCTTGCGTTTCTAACGCTCGAGATTCCTCGATCAATTCATCTCCCTCTAAGTGTCAATAGGGTTCCACAGTACTAAGGTACATCATCGAGAGCCATCTAACCCTGTCTCATTTCATCGTTCGGGACATTTCTTCATTCGAATAATTCATCTTTGGACATTTTATCTTTGGACCCTTCATCGTTTGAAATAATAATACTCCACACTGCAACTCAACACTTATACAACATTAATATTTTTATGACGGTCACCGAAGTAGCGATCGATAGTCCATAAATTCCAGATAATAAAGTGTCCTAAACTATAAAGTATCCATAAATCTGTTTTCACATTTTCCCGCTCGTAAATCCATCCCTCTCCCCTGGTTCATTTGTTCTCGATTATGAAAGAATCAGATATTTCGGATTACACTCGCAACGGTTTTGAAAGACCTTTACAATTCCCAATTAGATAAAAGATGTTGCCTTCGAGTATGGTCCAAACTTATCGGTTAACGGATAAGACTTGAAATAAGACACCGTAAATTACTATCCAAAGATTTAAAAATGTCCCACGTCAAGTTTGTCCCTTAAAGCATCCACGCTTTAAAGTCTTTGTTCGAAATCCGCCGCGAGAGATACATGCGACTATTGATCGAGCTTGTAAGAAAAACCACCTCTATTCGTGGTGAGTACCCATTCGGGAGTATACAATCTGCATACCTGCCTTGGCCGAGCTATTCATAACGGGCCCACGTCGAAGACGAATCTCGAGCAGGTGCAAGCTACCCGGAAGCGCATCAGCAATATCAACAGCAATAGCAACGGCGGTACTCTGGTATTTTGCCGTTAGGAAGGAAAATGGAAAATCTATAATTACAGCACCATCCATCCCTCTTCCCGTACAACCCCGAGAATATACGTGGTTGTCCTCGCCGAGCGTTTCGCCGTTATCGTAACAGGCTCCCTTTTCCTCCTTGCTGCTCGACCCATTTCCCTTTCCCTTCGTCGCCCTTCGTCCTCGAGAACCCTGCACCCCATACCTTTACCCCCGCGCACCCCCCTTCCCCGCCCCCAAGGTTCCTGCACTCCCTTACCCACGTTGTTTCCTCGGAGCACACGTGCGTCTTTCTTCTTCTAGCCTGCTCTGCGGCACTGACTACGACTCTCTGGACCGATAGCGGGAATCTTAATTGAGACGAAGTTTCTACGGAAAATTGCCTTCGCCGAACGAACGCTCTTGAAGTTCTTGAAAATACGGTAAATTTAGTGGTTGAAGTGTCACTATATCTTGGAAATGAAGTATGATCTAACAGTCTGATATTACTTAGACCCTTTTTTTCTTGGAAATTAAGAATTTCATGTGCTTCCAGTATTTTGCTTGTGGAACGTCCTTAAGACTTGTATCCATATACCTGGAGAGCAATTCGGTAACTGCCAATCGAAGATTGAATACAGATTTTAATAACATTCATTAATTTCATGGAAAAATGTATGAATTCATGACCGCGTGAAAATGTTAAATGTTCAAAATATTACATTTATTTATGATATTGATTTTTCGGTATTTATAAAAGAAATAATGAAATAGAGTGATATAACCCAAATTTTATGTCATACATACCGCACTGTAACACTCAACAGCAGGTCTCGCTAAAAACTTGTTATACTACTTACTCGGTGGTAAGTAGGTATAATGTAGTAAATTCTTGTTAACGGAAATTGTAACTGCGCCAAACTAACTTAATTAACTTCCCGTGCAATATTATCGTACTGCGATGTCCTAAGATGTAATATTTCATATTACAATTTTATTAAGTGAAGACAAATCATGTAGAGTAATATTGCATATAGAAATTGAGACTTTTGTGTGGAACACAAGTGACTGAAATCCTTGATTGAATAAAAAATTATACTAATTTTCCAAAAATATTTTTCAATCATACTTCATATACGGGGTGTCCCAGAACTGGCGGATAAAATTTCAGGAGGCGATTCTTCGTGAAATTTTAAATCATCAAGTCCTTTAACAAAATTCGATCAGACGCATAGAAAATGGCGAGCAATTGAAGTTTGGAAAAAAATAATTACTGTTTTTGCAATAACTTGGCTCATTTTAAACCTGTATTAACAAGTGATGGCACATTTTAAAGATTTTTTCAAGACCAATAATTCTTCTTTAAGAGAATATTATTTGGGATGAATATTTCGCTAGTTATGGCCTCATAAAGAGAAAAAATTGCCTTTTTTTGCGGTTTTTCGTGTCTAACTCATTTCTGTAAATAGCTAGCGAAATATCATATCAAAACAAAGTTGTAGAGCTTGAAAAGACGAAGAATTTGCACCCTCACACGTTTCGTTTCGATAGAAATTGAGTCCATGGGGAGACGTTAAATCTTAAAAAATTGACGAAAAAAGGATTTGACATTGGTGGAGCGCGTTTTTCACTAATTTTCTGAGATTTTACGTCTCCCCACGGACTCAATTTTTATCGATATGAAACGTATCAGGGTGCAAATTCTTTGTCTTTTCAATCTCTACAACTTTATTTATATGATATTTCGCTAGCTATTTACTGAAATGAGTTCGAAGCGAAAAACCGCAAAAATAGGTAATTTTTTTGTTTTATGCTAGCGAAATATTCATCTCAGATAATATGCTCTTAAAGATAAATTGTTGGGCTTGAAAAAATCTTTAAAATGTACCCTCACTCGTTAATATAAGTTGAAAATGAGCCGAGTTATTGCAAAAGCAGTAATTTTTTTTCCAAACTTCAATTGCTCACCATTCAAATTCTATGCGTCGGATCGAATTTTGGTAAAGGATTTTTTGTTCTGGGACACCCTGTATATAACATACATGTATGTTAGTATAGAGATTGAAGATGCAACAGATAAATGAAAATGATTAAACGATCTAGGGTTGCATAAAAATGTTATGAAAAGAGCCATAATGAATGAGGCAAAAAAACGTCCTTTTTGTAAATGTTTAGTTACAATACTTTTCAGATAGTAATTCAAAATTAATGGTCTGCAAGCCCAATAATTCTTCTTGCAGACTCGTTGCGCCCTTTTAAGATATGTTATCCCTCGTATACTAGAGTCGAAAATCAGTCTCTGAAACATAATTACAAAACAATTAGTATTCAGAGGAGGGTCGACGCATGGAATTCGGAATATAAAAATGAATTCGCTTTATCCGTGGAAAGAGATAAAGATATTCAAGTGATGAATAACTTTGAAAAAAAAAGTTTCGCTCGCATTTGTGCGATTACTTTTGTCAGATCGGTGATTCGTTGATTCCCCTTCCACAATCGTGAAATACGAACAATTAACATTCAGTGATTGGGCGCAGCCGATGGGTCGTTAGGTTCCGGCTGACCCGGCAATACTCCTTTCCATTGTCCTTTCTTTTTTCTTCTCCGCAGTACGTGAGCAATTATCCTGCGGCGTTCTGCTGCAGGCAACAGTACGAAAAGAGAATACAGTATAGCGGTGTCCACGGTAGTAATATCCTTTTTAACAGAAATGCGTCTGCAGTCGACGTAATATTGGTTTATCGGCATTCGCTACTTGTTAGCTCGCAAAAAAGTCTAAATTCAAGTACTAAAGTACACGTAAGTCTTCAAATTAGAATTATTGTAGGAAGTGCCAAAATAATTAATCTATGTAATGAATATAAACACGTCAATCATATTAATAATAATGTAAAAACATTTACATGCCCATATTAATGTACGAACTTAGGCAGCTTCAAAATCGAGGACATTCGTTTAATGAAGCACGACGAGCGTTCCCATAATTTATACCGCTGACGACGTTACACGAACGCTAGGAAATACCTGGACATAAAATGCGAGATGACTTTTTTCGACCGAAACAGTTTTAATATTCTCCTTTTTCGACACAGTGGCCTGCGTTACTTTCTACCAACCATGATAATGGTTCTCACTCCCTCCCGAGCAGTAAATTATACCCCAATCCCCTTCCTCCCATTGCCAGGTCCGCCCGACGCATCCCAACAACCTGGTACTATCCCAGTGGACATTTATCAATTATTTCGCTTAAACTTTTAGGTCGGCGAGTACCCAACACGACTGGTAATCATGTTCATTTTGCCGGAATCCGCTGACCGCTACATTTTCTAGATTCACACAATATGCGATTTTTTTATTTACGATACAGGTGAGGGACTTGATATATGTCCGTGGCAAATATTTCTAAGGGTAGAAATGATTGAGATTCCGTTTTGTAAAGAAGACACGAATATGTATTAATTTTAGGTATGTGATGTGTATATTTTATAATACAAGTATTCACAACTAATTTTCTGATATAACTAAGATACATCTCCAGAGAGCGTGGGAGGAGTGCGTGTCATCGGAAGTTAGTATATAAGAGTTGTTAAAGGAAGTTATCGATTTCATTTATCCAGAAGGCAGGGTGTGACAACAGCTACTACCTACTGACGTACAGGAACGAGTCTGGATAAGTATGGCCAGTCGTTCAGAGTCAGCTGTGGCTCAGCCGTCATAGCGACTGGATGCTTGTCATCAAAGTTGTAGTTATCAAAGGTACTAAATCCTGGATAATGTGTAGCTAGAAAAATGAAGAATGTGTAAAGAGTTTTAATAAGAGTAATAGTGATCAAGTCATACGATGATTCAAATTACTGCTACAATTCGAAGATTTGATGAAAGAAGTAAATTTCATAAATTCAAAATACGACGTGCCATTGTGACAACCAATGCCCTACTTAACAAATAGAAGGAAAATGTCATTCATTATCAAAGTTATGTGATAAGCGTCACTGCCGCATTGTCGCTACTGGAAAGAAATGTGAAAAACGTGTCTCGTTTGCTGAAAACGTAAATGGCATCCATCAAAAAGAGAATAGGATTGGAATTATCCTCTGCACGGTAATCGTCCACTTATGCAACAGTATTTTCCTCTTACGGCCAAACGAGAATAAAGAGACGTAAAAATTCATTTTGGAGGACTGACAATCTTTTTTTACGATTTGTTAAATGAAATCAAGAGGCGTTCAGGACGCACGCCGTAAAGGGGCAGCAGCAGCAGACTACTAGCTGGGAGCTTACGGGGTACCGGAGAGGGCAGTTTTCTTAACCGGGATATGTGATGCAGGGAATGGAAGAAACAGCCCAGGGAATGCCGAATTATGAAAGGCATAGGAAAACGAGCCCGGGGGTGAGGTGACATCTGCCGAGGGGTCGACCGGCGACGTACCGTCTTTTTATATTCAGCTCGCCTGCATGTAGGCTGCCCTATTCCCCGTAACGTCTTGGCGTAACGGCGTAAGCCGTCCACCGCTGGTAGAGATGAAGGAAAATGGATAATATTCGCGTGTATGCGCGAGGCGAGGCACGACGAATACGAACGAGCTGGCTGCTGCTATTCTTGCTAAATCCCGAAAAGACGGGCACATCAGGATTTCGCCTTCGCTTGTCTGCGGAGATTTTTCGAACTTTGATTTTAACCACGTCCACGGCAAATAACCTTTACTTAGATCTCATAATAATGCTGCAGCCTTGTCGTCGAAAAGCACACACGTGTTCCGTCCGTTCGACTTTATGCTACATCGTTATCTCGAATTCTTGGTGTTTTGGAAAGCAACGAATCTCATTCGAATGGTTCATATAAAAATGGATGAGGTCCAGCCAAATTATAGTTTATTGGAATGCTTGGAATGAAATCGAATTGAACTTCAATATTCTGCATCAATCAAGTAACTAAAGATTCTTCTCTTGGCAAATCTCAGCTTTAAAAATCCCTGAACTTCTGATAATGTAAGAAGACACCACCAGCGTCACCAGGGTGGGAAGATACATTTCAAATGTAACTTTAGCGATGACTAGAAAGAGAAGGTACGTCAACTCTTCTTAGATCTTCTGATTCTAGTCATCTTAGTCCGATCATTTATTATAGGATAACATCGATTTTGCAATCGGTCTGGTTCAAAATTTGTTTGTACTCTTACTCCCTAGAGATTGAAATATGGCATATTGGGTAGAGACGAAAGATGGGCATTGTAAATGACACTTATGGAAGACTTTGGAGTATGATACCATGAAATAATGCTAAGTTAGTATCGCAATACCGTTTGCTTAAAGAAAACTAATCACGAAAGAACTTGAAATTATTATCTCCGTTCGAAATCTCAGAAGCAGCTTTTTAATTGAATGGAATATCGATTTGTTTAACTGCCTCAATTCTCGCGTCAGGTACCCCGTGTTTATCAGACTCGAGACGCCGCACCTACTTCGATGTCGTCGTCTCCTCGCGGCATCGGGTCTAAGTCCACGGCGATTTACATTTGTTAGCAAATGCCTAATGAAGACTTTCGGTCGTCGGGAGCAACGGGAAGGAAGCTGGAACGTGGGATGTCGTAGAGGAGAGGGCTGGCCTGGAGGTGATAACTCCTGATTTACGCTATTCCTCCTTCCACTGTCGCGTCGCCACTGCTCTTGTAGCTCGGCGATTCTCATTTTCCCACCTATACACTCGCGCGTTTCACAAGAAGAGAGCTTCTACTCCAATTAACTTTTAATGGTGCAGATAGGGAAACGTATGCCTGCCAACGACCGAGTGCTGTTGCGGGTGCCTTCTCAGTTCTCCTTTGCACCCTTCGCCCTCTCCTGACAGCATCTCTCTTTTCCCCTCCCGCTGTTTTCATCCACCATCGCTTCATCTCTGTCTTCCCTTGCTCCTTTAGTGTTTCTTCTCTTTCCTCCTCCCAAGAATTTAGCTGCCCTCGTGTCATCCTTTTCTATTTCTGTAAATTCTCTCTTCACTATGAACCCTTAACTCTGCATCCCTTCGTTCCATTGCAGTTTCTCTTTCGCTTTGAAAAACTGTCATCTTTCTTGTACCCCTTTACTTATCACTCCATCTTTGTCATCCTTGTTCGCCGATTTTCGCGGCAACCGCTGCTTTTCATCTACGCGAACCTCCGCAGGAAGGCAGAGAAAGTGGCAACTTGTTAAGTAATTAAGTGTCGTTCCAAGTTTCCGTTTAATAATAATTTAGTAAAGGTTCTAAACTTACGATAGCATCGTGGAAGCCGTTCCTTAACTGTGATAATAATATTATCAACCGCGTTGTATTCCTGTGTCTGCCTAATCATCGCAAGGCGTACTCATCTTGCATGGAATTAAGCGCCATAAGGCAATAGTGCCATATAACAAGCTGTCATTTCAAAAATATACCTCCCACGAGATAACTTTGTTATATACGTATATTATATACCCGCTAGATCAGTTTTCAGAAAAGTGAAGACATTTTTTAAATTACCGTAGATTGATAAGGATACTCAATGGCAAAGCCGCACTATATTTACTACATTGGAGATCATTCCCTGTTAATTGTCTCATCGACCTGACGAAGCAAATTGTAATGTTTGGACACTTCGTACGACCCTTCGTGTAAATTAATGACATCACTTGGTCAGTTCCACTATGTTATTCTTGGTTGCTTCAGGGTTGGAGACGTACAAAAGACCGTGGTTGAACATTAACTGCGCCTAAGGTCGTAAAAGTAAATGGATCTTTCTAATCACAGGGTAAAAGTCGAAAGTTTAGAAAATTATAGAAGTGAATCCTACAAATCTCAACTATACTATCATTAAATATTTGATCAAGATCGTGAGCGTTGCTTTGATTATATTTTCTTTAAGTGTCCTGTTTTACGTTACTTTTATTGTTTCATTTCAGATGCTACAGTACTGGAATTTGATCAAATTTACTGATCTATAACGTCCTCCAGAATTAGTTTGATCAAGTCCAAATTTCATAAGTGTTAGGAATAAATATTCAGGTCCAGATCAAGATCCAGCTATAGACCTGCCACCTAAAACTATTTTGAAAATATATATCCATTGAAAAATGAAATCAGACGATCCTGTGTTTTGCGGATTAGGATCTGGGGATCAGAAACTCTAGTTTTAATCTTCATGGTCATGTCGTAAAATTGCGCAGTTGTATACATCTATTTGTAAGATGAACAAACTTGGTCTTTAGATTAATAATGTTATTTTCTACTATAGAACTAATAAATTACTGAAATACTTCCAAACGAAAGATAAATAAACAATTCATTTTTATTTACACCTAATACAAACCAATCCTCTCAATAAAAGTAATAGACAAATCTCTACAATAATCGGCACTGTTCTGACAAATATCAACAGATAATTGTGTATTCAAATATACGTAAATAGCGTAGAATTGCTATCGTACCGACTTTTGTAGGTGGCAGCACTTTCTCGCCGGCACTCCAGCGTAGCGAGATAACTTCTGAGCCGTGAAAGATTTACGACGTTTCGACTTGCACGAGTGTGGAATTTCGAATTAAATACGCATGTTTGCGCGTTATATATTTCGACCTCTCTGATAGAATGCCAGAATCGAAATTGAAATGCTATTATTTGTGAAATTAATTCAAAGTACAACACGTTCGTTATTTGTGTGGAAAACATGTTTTAAATTTGAATTTATTGGATTAAAAAATTCTAGTGTCGCTATTGCATTTTTATTGCTTTTTGTAAAACTGCAGGAACATCTATTACATCCACGAGCAGTTGTTTATTTTCAATGTATTACGATCAAGATTGTCTACAAACTTTTTAATAAGAGAAAGAAAAGGAGGACGCCAAGAAAATGGAAATAAAAAATGTTTATTCTATAATATTTTAAGTAATTTGTCCTTTTACATTATTGAGCTATTTTAACAGAAACTATATGTCTGCAATGTTTCTGCAAGCAGACAAATTTTTTTGTCGGAATTTGTTGAGGACGTTACATTGCTATTACCTGACCAATGTTGGAAATAATATATATGAATACAAGAATAACATTTGGATGTCCAATGGGTGTCTAAT
Source organism: Trichopria nigra (assembly GCA_030522945.1). Taxonomy (NCBI): domain Eukaryota; kingdom Metazoa; phylum Arthropoda; class Insecta; order Hymenoptera; family Diapriidae; genus Trichopria; species Trichopria nigra. Next base: position 20,282 of record JAPYZR010001632.1, read on the forward strand.
ATATCTCCAAAATAAGTCCAAATTTCATCCTGTTGAATGGACGTTCATGGTCCATTGAACGTACTTTGGAATAGAATGACTGGAAAATTATGGTCAATACGGATGAATTATGGATGAATAATCGAAAAGTATCTGTTGGAAGAATCTGGGTAGATGACAGAACAAAAATTTGATGAACTGCTAAACATGAAACCAGTTAACAACCATTATTTTAATAATGACTTTTATTCTTGAACACAAATTCTGTGTTATTGCAAGTACAATGTGCTTCTTCCTCGGTTTCATTTTATGTCATTACAAAACAGAAACGTCAGTTTATTCGCATTACATAAATAATATTTACAGTAATTTCGAAAATAATATTTGTTTTACAGTATGTGCTTGCATATAAATAGAAGTGAAATTTTCAAATTACTACGCAAATCCATGCAGTAACGAAATTGTATATAAATTTCGTTTTTCGTCTATAGTCTGTATGTCAACCTTGCTTCGTGTCATTCTATACGAATAAACATGTACATTTAATAATTAAATTACAAAAGCAAAGTTTATGTCGGTAAAATAGTTGTCTTCATAAGACATCATGACGATTCTTTCCAAGAATATATTTTAATGATTAATCACAATCTTGCAATTGTATCTTGTGACACACGAAACACGACCAGTCAATTAAAAAAACAATTCGCCATAATTGATTATGACTGTACTTAATAATAATAAAACAATAGGCGCGAAAACCTTTCTAGAATAAGACTCGGCCCGTGAAGTCTACAAAAAAAACCAATTACGTCAATAACATTCACCAAAAAAGGTATGTTTCGCAAACGTGTAAATTCGCACGTTTGCCTCGCATCGTTCTGATATCAAGTTATGTTCGCGGAAGCTGTGCTAGAACCTCAAATTGCCTGCTCCCAAAGCCATCAAGAGAAGTCGCTACGCATACATTAGGTATTTGGCCTTGAAAACGGAGAACGCAAACACATGATCATCACACTGATATTACAGTATCGTCAGACTTATAAGTGCCTTATCATCTATATTTGAATTTCAGCATAAGCTGATAATTAATTGCTATCATCGCTTACGCGCCTCGTCAATCTTGTTGAAATAATCTGTGATGCTGAAAATAAAAGGGATACATATTTTAATATTGGTTGCAATATTCGTTTTTGTTAAATAAATGTAAATTTTGTTTTTTATTACCTGTTACTTTCTTCGGGATTGGTCGGTTGTTCCATGATGACACTTGTCTCATTCAATGAGATACAACTTCCGTTGATGCAGTGCTGTAAAATCGTATCGTTAATTGAAGAAATTGAAGTGATGTACTCATATTAATTCGTAGTTGTTTAAAGAGAAAGACATTCTTAACAAAAGTCAGAAAAAGCTTACTTTTTTATGTCCGCACGATGATCCTTCAGCAGCAGGAGTGATTCCGATACAATGTCCAGTATCGTGAATGTAGCACTCCAGTCGATGACAAACGACATCACTATTTGCCTTTAATTTAAAAAGAGTAATGTTTCTTTTAACCCAAAGAAAAGTCTAATAATTGAATAGATGACCAACATGTGAAATGTGGATAATGGTAGAATGCAATACGTACATTGCAAGCGAAAGAACCTTGAAGTCTGTCGCATTGTTGATGCAAAGTGATGATCTTACCAGGCAATAGTTTCTTGACTTGAACACCTACTTCTGGTGCATTGTAGGTACATTGGGATCTTTCAGATCTAATAAAGAAAAATCAAATTTAAAAAAATGATTAATCGAAGAAAATAAACAAAAGAGGACAATATAAATATGTAAGGCGTATAGTTTGTATACCTGAAGAATTCATGAATTTCGTTTATGCTGCACCATGACCACATGAAGGTATTTTTTGTAAGTAAGAGTTCAGCCGTCATGATGTAACCCAAATACGGTGAGCAATCTCTTGCTGTTTTATGACCATCGTGATATGCGCCCATTCTGTAACGAATTTATTTGTTTCGTATACATGTCTTAAAAAATATCTACGGCTGGATATAATTGTATTATTTGTGAGTATATATCGCAATAATTCCTTAAGGGTAAATATTACTTACAAATGGCCGACTTCATGAGCGGTAGGAATGATTCCTCTGAATCCAGCATCATCTTCAACAATTGCTATCGCTGCTAGTTCCTTGCCCTTTGGCTTCACTGTGCAGGCACCGTTTCTATACGTATAACCTAATTATAGAAAATAGTTGAAAGTTATGTTATGGCATATCATTTTTTTAGATATTTCAAAATGTATGTCACACGTGTTTCAGGTACAAGATAAAACTATTTACCCAATGTGTCGCACGAATAGTCATCTTCTATGTCTGATTCTCTGGTGCACATATTACATCTGAAATTCGAATGTCAATGATTAATGTTATTTTCTAAATTTTGTGTATTCTTGTCAACTTTGATATATTTTAATCAATTATCTGGAATTTAGTCTTGGAATCAAGTTTTATTACGTTTTATCAACTGAGATAATTGTAAATTCGATTAATTTCTTTTTCTCAATCTTTATTATCTGTCATTTTCGTTATATTACTATTATAATTTCTATTAATTTAAGCATTTTTAATTTAATTACTTTCAAATAATACGTACTGCGTCATGAGGACGGCAATATCAAAGTCTTGTTCAATCACGAATCGTTTCAAAGTCGGTTGCATACTTTCTCGATAGAAATAGCGAGCCATATCCTTAAGAGTGCCATCTGAGTCCAATTGTTGTCTCTCATCAAATGCTTTGTCAGGTGTGTTTATGTAATTTTTAGTAATGTATGGCGTGGAATTTCGATCCTGAAAATCCAATAATAGGTTTTTAAAAATTGTTCATCTTTCCTTTTTTTTTTAGTTGTGAGATCCTTGATAGATATTTATTAAGAGCTGTAATAACTTACACCAGGTAAAATGATTCCAGCAATGTTCAATCGAATTGATGGTTTTGCAAAAATTCGATACCTCAAATCCACTGCATTCCAGAAAGATATGACGTATGATAGAGCTTTTTGCATAGTTTTGAAGGACCTAAAAACAAATTGTATTTTGTCAAAGTATTAACGTTATTATATAAAAGTTATTATACACATAAAAAACAATTTTCTTTGACATTATTTATTCAATGCAATGTTATTAAACCATAATTGATGTAAAAAGTACGTATCGTCATCTTTTAAATTAAAGAAATTAATAAATGGGACTTACTGGTATTCTTCGTAGTCCAATATGACCAAAACTTCCGGGTGAACAACATCCGGTACTTCGAGTTTAATTGTTCCTTCCGAAATTTCGTTATTTTTAATCGATCCAACAACATTTCCTGAAATAGTAATAAATTCCCTGTATCAATAAAACATGTATTATATACTTTTTAATATTTATCAAACTTTAGGATAAAAAATTCGTCTAAAAATTAGCCGTATACGATTTTACAAAAATTTTCAAGTTATTTTGATGCAACGCCTTAAAGTAATCTTTTAATCGATGTAGAGTAATTTGAAATACTGTTTCTTAAATGTATGATAGAAAAATTATTCGAGGTCTTGTTTAAGATAAATAATGGTATGATAAATCAGCCCACTCACTTCGAATAAAATCGATTTTTGGAGCACTTCGTTTGAATACAATATGATGGTAAGTATCCTTAAAATTGCTTGGATTGACCGTTCGATTGGATGCTAAGATTTCTTCTTCAAGGCTTCGTCTTTTTCTAGTAAAGTTTTCGCGTAGTCTTGATGGCAACGGATGGATTATTAAATTATCGCCGATTGTTCCATACTTGGTGAATATTACATTACGTTAATTGTCATTCCAAATAAATATTTGTATAGATTTTAGAAATTAAAATGTAATATTTACCATGAGAGTTTTTCCATTATCGTCGTAATCTACAGTGATTGCTGCCATATTAATTCGATCTTGATAAATTTGGTGCATTTGAGCCAAGGCCTATGTAACGAGTAAGAATTATTTTAAGTAGAGCATTGATAAGAATGTGGCTTTTTAACGAGTTTTAATTTATCCATGTAACGAAATGTTCGACGAAATCAGGTACTTTTAGGGTTATATTTTTAAGGTTAGGAAATTACTTAATCGAGTATCTGTTTAGGAGACCATTTATGAGTTTAATTTAAAACATTCGTCAGTGTACCGTTTTGATTCGTTTATAATAGATTCCTTCGGGAGCTTCAGGTTTGGAATATGCCATCCAAACTGGTGTTGTAACTCCAGCCAGGAGGCTGTCGACTGGCTCCAAGTATAATCTTATATCCACTGAGAATGTATTTAATTGCACTATCGAATGTCCTCCCTCATTATTAGAACTTAAATCTAACTCGGATATTGCGACAGGGACGACCTCGTGTTCTGGAACTGCAAAATATGAAGATTTAGCAATGAAATATGAAAACAATGTTAAATTCTGTTTTTTTTTCTTTTTGCTATTTTGTAGAATAAAATTTATTACCATAGTTTGTTCCAAATATAGACTTTACTTCTTCGGGTGTCAAGTCATCGTGAATCTAAAATTGTTTTTATAATTTGTTATTAAATATCACGCATGAAAACATAAAACGTTTATGTAATAGGAGAAAAATACTTTGTTTGATTTTCAACGAATATTTTTCTTTTTATTTTAAAAGTATCATTAGGTTAATAAAGAAATTTTATAACATGAAGATTTAAAGAGATTTAAAATTATTATTGATACGATGGAAGACGAAATTTGTTCGTTGATTAAATATTACGTCTTAAATCCACTGATAAGTTAATCTTATTTAATAGTAATAATCTTTTAAAGTATCTCAAACAGGCATTTTATGTTATAAAAGATTTTACAAAAGATCTTACATCCATTTCAATTAACTTCATGTTTTGTTTACTTCAGATACTAATTATAATGTATACCGCAATTCTAGGCCTTTTAGAAGTTGTTAAGTTCTAGTTTTCCAAATCGATTGAATTCATTTATTATAATATTGTTAAATAATTATTACGTAATATATATTACCTGTACTACTTCAGCAAATGCCGAAGCCAGTAGACAGAAGAAAATGATCTTTACAATCATTGTATCCACAGTGATTCCTAACGAATAACAAATGTACACAAGTCATTTAAGAAAATGCAGATTTTGTTGAGTTATTTTTAGTAGAATTTACGTTATCCAAAAGCATGTTATATTCACTTCAAATCAAACACATGTTTTGTACAAGTATATAATAATTTGTACGAATATTATAAATATTTAAGAATTTTTCCATAATAATTCAACACTTTCTTTTAAAAAACGAACCAGTAACTTTTTCGGAGCGGCAAAAGAGCCTTGAACATTCGGAGCACTTGTTTCGGATACGAACACGAAAAGTTTTCTGTCCTCCTGTGTCGATGTATATATAGTCAAGTCACCTCGAATATTTCGAAAAAAAAATCTGTGTTATTATTCGCTAATGAATAATTAAATCTCGTCTCGCCTCGTTCGAAATGATAAGGTTATTTTTTTATTACTGCACTGCCAATATTTCCTAGACTTTTTAACGACTTATTAAATGCTTAATGACGTTTGACACGTTCAAATTAAAATCGCAATTAGTTGCGATTGAAATAACGTCTGCCGCGAATCAAATGTTTTTAATACAAATAAAAATTAGTTTGTAATAGGCTAATGAAATCGATATTTATTATTTTCGTCAGATGTTTAATTGCGATTAGACTGGATTGAACAGTGGAAACAATGACAATTTTGAATTAGATATTGTTAATCAAAAATATCTCGGAACTGAATGATTAATACAATATTACTTAATTGTGTAATATCGAACACGATATTTTTTATTTTATTGAATTGTTATCATTTTATAGAAAGCATGTATTTAGAAATGTACATTTATGCTTACGTTGCATTTATGTTCTCTTTTGCGGTGAGTAACCAAATAATTTTCATCCATTTGTATTATTTATTTGTCATTTTTCATGTTTAATAGACACATTTTGTTTATTTCTCATTGATTGTCTTTTATTGATTTGCTGACCTTTATAATCTGTATCTGCATTTTTTGCAGTATGCGTAATTTCTTGTCATAATTCATCATATTTGTCTACTTTTTTGCCAACCATTTTTTATTTTTTCTCGTATATTACGTGATGATGGTCAGTGCCTTTCTAGGGTTTGATAAATCTCTATTACTATTTGGAGAATTTTTAATTTATTTTATGAGATTTTCAATTTTTGAACGAAACGTATTTTAAGTGTAACATTTTTTCTGCAATTTTCTATAATTTTATACATTTTTCATAGATTTCAATTTTTATTTCAGCCTCTCGTGTATTTTTTCACGTGAATTTTTTATAACTTTGATAATTTTCGATAGTACATTTTAATCAACGGTGACGCTATTTCTCTGAGAATTACCTAAAAAATATTTTCATTTCTATCAGAATATGCGATATTTTTTTTCTTCATTTAATCCATATCATATATATTTAATTGTTCCTTTTGAATTGTGTTATTTTCTTCATTGGTATACTTTTTCTTTATTTCTTATTCAGTAAGTGTCTTTTCTGTCATTTATACTTTTTTTAATATTGGTATATTGGTCACTTTTTTACTAAATTCATTATTAAAAGTTTTGATCATTATTTCGTATATATTTTTGTGACTGCGTCTATCATTATTAATTATTTGAAATAGTCTTTTGATTAAATATTGAAGGCGAATCTTGGATCACCTGTCACGATACTATAATTGTAATGTTTTAATAAAGAAAGTTCAATTTTAATTTTACAATAATTTTTTCTGTACAAGCCGCTTATGTACTTGTTAACTATTATATATATATATATTATCGTATTTATTTTTCTCTTTATTGTCGATGTCCATAATTACTTTTTATAGCTGTACTAAATATTTCAAGTTATATCCACCCGATAGCGCCGAAATATGTAAACATTGGAGGATTTCTAGATTAAAACTTAAATACATTTGCACGTACATTTAATTTCATTCAAACGATAAGAAAAAGTCGAGACAATTGAGTATAAGAAGAAAATCATTTTAAAATCATCATCGAAGAGCTTCCAAAGTAGATTTTTACCAGCATTTTCTTTCAAAGGCCGCCTGGTAGAAATTAATCGTGACATTCCGTTTTATTGTAAAGGCCCTATATCGGAAAATCATTATAAAATCTGTAGGAGAAAATCTCTCGATTCTGTTCAGATTTTATGTAGAAAATCTAGACATTTGATAGTGAACATTACTATCAATTCTAGGTTAGATAAAATATGAATTCTGTCTCATTTCTATATCGGTTTCGTCTAGAAAATACTATAGATATGATTATTTTTATAGCAAATTTTTGTTTAGGTTGGAATAAAATAGCTTTTCCTAGATGAAAACTAGACAGATTCTGTTTAGATCATGGACATAGATTGTTATCATGGCCCCGTATACATTAAGCGTCTACCTG
>JAPYZR010001633.1:0-20368 GCA_030522945.1 Trichopria nigra
TGTTTTTCAAATGTAATGAATTCTCGCGCCAAAACCAGAGTTTCCGGTTTTGTTGCAAATGGCGGCCGTTCTGCACATCTCTCCCTATGAGGATCTCTATGTCTTATGTTAATTCATTCCTTTAAGTTCCAATTCTACCAGTTACCGGGGTTTCATTATTCATTATTGCAAAATGAATTTATCGAATCGGATTAGAACGAAATGGAAATATGTGAATATATGAATTCGTCTGCCCAGCAAACGAGAACAAATTATAACGAATTAAGAATAATGTCAGTTTTTAATTCATTATATTTCTCGAACTATTTCCTTTTCATTCTAATCCGGTTCAATATATTCGGAGTATTTTTACATCGAATTAAATTCGATGAATTTCGAAATAATGCGTCCCGATTGTTTTTGTAGATAGATGGCGTTAAACTTAGTGAAGTCATCAATCTGAAATAATACGATTTAATTCGTACCATGGTAACTGATAGAATTGAAACGTAAAAAAACGAAATCAGATTAAAGAACGTTTAACGCCATCTGTTTGAGGAAATAATTAAGGAACGCATTATTTCGAATTAGATCGAATTTATTTCATGTGAAATAACATTCATAATGCATCGAATCGGATTAGAACGAAAAAAAAATGGTTATTTGAATTCGTTTTCTTTCCTAAAGCTGACATTTCTTAATTCGTTCCAATTGGTTATCGTTTGCTCCAGTCTTCGTTCGCTATAAAGAAAGACCAAGTTTAATGTGCAGCCTTGATTTGATTTAAGGGGTTATGTACATGTAGTTGAAAATTATTGACTTTTTTATATGATGTGTAAACATCACATAAGAGGTTGCTCAACACGAAAGATTTCGAAGGTTTGTATATAATGATATAGACGCCTATGCATGTGTATATTTTCTCTAGCAAACCTACAGTAAATAGAAAAACATATTTTCCTTTTTCCTCGCTCTTATCGCAGATTCGAATAAAGTTTTTTTTAATGAAAATACATATGGTCGCTTTTTTGCGCAAATTCAATATTTCGAATCCTATCTTTGCTTTGGGTCGAAGTAATTAACTACTTTATGCACTGACGGTCTTTCAACATTAACTAGCAACGATTGTATCATCGAATTGATGGTAGTTAGTACCTAACCGGCACGTTTCCGTTTATATATAAGTCGATAAAATGGTTAATTCATTATTACTATTTTTGGTAGACTTCTATTGAATGTTTTTTCGTAAGTGAATATTACCTTACAGGTAATTTCTTTTGAAATTAAATTTGAATTTATTATTATTTGCGTAAAGGTAGAAAATACATTCATTTAATTATAAAATTACAAACTTATTCAAATTTTACCTTTTTATAAACTTTTAAGGTCCACTAACCTGACATGGGTTCTTCTTTACTTGAAGCAGTGGTATCAATTTTTAAATTGTGTAGCCATTAATCATTTTTTTGTTTGTTTATTATGACTTGAAACGTGGACATTGATGAAAAAACATATATGATGGTCATTTTTTTTCGAGTGACCAAATTCAATTCTTCGTTTTCCAACCTGCAGATATAAGCAATACATTCAAATGCATTTAAATAACAAAAAAGAAAATAATAAAAAATCCTTAAAATTGATGGACAGATATATAGCATAATATGAGGGAAAAGTATAGAATTCAGAAGCACATAAATGTATTGAAATGCATTAAATTCTGAATCTATTTAAATCCATTTTCCAGCCCTTTAATGCATTTCAATATACTTAATACTTTTCTGTGCATCTGAATGTACATATATATATATATATATATATATATATGCATGTATATTTCGACATTTCAATCCCGTTTTGTTTTCTGGGCACCCTAGGGGCCGAAACGTAAAATACTTTATTAATTGTAACTCTTTTACATCTTTTCCAACTATATAAAGAGTAAAAGCTGCGGTCACTATTGCATTCGAGTATTTCTATATTTGCTTTTCTCCGTCTCTCTTGTGGCTCGCAATAGGGACTATTGTTATCGTTGTCTGTTGCATCTATACCTATCGGCCACTTCCACTTCCAACATTTTTCCGATTTTGGCTTTATCGCTTTAATGTCACCAACGTCCACAGGGTGGCGTAGTGGTGAAAGCCCTACGAGGTTGAAAATCGTAGCCATCTAAGAAAATGCCACATAGCTTGCGACTTGCGATGAAATCGGTTTGATTTTGTTTCTATCGTGTATCTGTATATTATCGTATAACGTGATCTGCCCAATTATTCAGAGCTTTCTCCGCCATTATTTTGGACGCGGCTCCATGTCTTGGAAGCGGAATGAATTGTAAGTATACTTTACAGCAAACAATTCTTTCAAATTACAGATTTTTTAAATTATCATTAATTATTTTTTAATTTTAATTATTATTTAATTATTATACGAAAACTATTGAATATATTTTAATATCTACATATATTAAAAATTATTGTGTATAGTTTGAAGAAATTACGGACATTTTTTTTAATGCAAAATATTCAAAAATGGCGGATTTATCGAGTGTTCTGTAAGACGCCACGACAGTGCGGATGCAATTGGCGTCATTCGAAAAAGAAAATGACCATATCCTCGTTAAATGTTCGCCTTTCGCGTCATAATAAACCAAAAAATACAATAAAAAAATGTCTGTCCGTGATCTTTTTGAGAAAACTTTTGTGCGTTCGTACGTCACCGTGCCGCGTAGCTCACGAACGAAAGTATACACGGGAAAGGAATTTTCACGACTCGGAGCTTATACGCGGGAAATATAGCCATGGGGTAAAAGCCATGCCAGGCGCCGAGTTTTCCCAAGCGCGACAGCGACTACCCTAAAAAGTTTTAATTAAAAATCGAAGACGTTCAAAGAAGGAAATCTTTTATATCTCTATAGATTTTGTTATAAAAAAAAAAAAAAACATTAATGGATAATTTTTAGGGTGTAAAATTACTTATACATTTCAAACATGTTTCACTGTACTGCTAAAATGTTATAAAACTTTTCTGTACGGCACAAAATTAAAACAAAAAATCAAGTGCTGTCTAAAATTAAGAACTTAGTCGTAATCGAAGCCAAATGTCAAAGTGGTAGTAGGCGTAACGAAAATCTTTGAGAAGCATATTTTAGTACATATATAGAATTACTCTGGCATTGATTTATTATAACCTTTTCGTTAGCTATGTAGCGCTTGAGAAAAATCGGCTTTTCTAGGACTGCTTTTCCCGTGCCTGCTTTTATTTTTTCCGTGAAGTGCATATTATATGCACTGCGCGGCATCCATTGAACTTCCTAGCCCGAGTGTTTACGGGAAAGTCCGAACTCGACAGTTCTGGGCAATACCCTATATAACGATGACGTTTTTTCTGTAAAACATGCAGTCTTATGCGTCCGAAACACGAATGCCAATAAAATGTCATGTCGAATCGTAGGGGCCAACTGTCCGACCGGTCGGCTCGCTATACCTGCTCTTGTCACTGACGTAAATTTAGTGGGTTTTTTTGACAATATATTGGAAGAAACTTATCAATTGCATTAAGCTGGCTTTGGGGTTTTGTGTCGTATGAAGTGCATGCTCTACTTTTATTCTCATTATTACTAATTTTTTGAAAATTATATCTATTGTAGTCGTGACGTAAATAAAAGTGTAAGCAATCGTCGGAAAGTCGCCACAAAAAAGCGATAATAAAAATTTATTAGTTTTACCTGGGAGCCTGACGTACCTGTAAAACTGGAAGTACCGCACCGTTGCAACTGTCATCCACTGACACCATACACCTATATTCTGTACTTTTCTTGCAATTTTCTCTTGATCGAAGTCGTCCCTTTGTTTTTATGATACCAATTGATTCCTCGAAATCGAAAGTTTTAGTATATGTTTGATTCATGGGAATTCGTCATTTTCTTCCGGAGTTTAGTGGATTTTTACGAGGAGTTACATAAGACTGTGTGTTAAACCATGTTTTTTCTTTTTTTCCAAATGAATCTGGCATACTTCATTGAGATAATACCATAGCAGCCTGACATTTTTTTGTTTTCATAAACGCCGAAGTCACCTTAAAATCGAAAAATCTTCCATCACTATCGTGAAAAAATCCATTGAAAATCCTTTAATGTAATCCCCTTAAGACATTTCACCCTTGTGTTATGTTCTGTTGAATTTCAAAATAGAAATTTTCGCGCGAATAATATGTTTGGGTCACGGACAATCAGATATCTGCAATGCACGTGTCTTTTAAACTATTGGGTGTAAGCAAAATCTGATACTGCATTCCAAAAACAAGAATTGATCTTCTAAGAGTCGATAACGAAGAATATATATAACGGTAGAATCTGACCACAAATCTTACTTCCGTTGGTAGACATGAGCAAATAGTTTGGAGTCGTGACAACAACAAACATGGCGAAATGCCTTTCGTTTAACGCATTAATGATAATCATTTTATGTACTCATGGATGAAACAATGACTCTTTGCTCCTCTAATCTAATAAACCTATATTTTTTCGACAATATTCTGCCGTATAAAAAGCGCGTATTGTCATTTGTTGCTTAGGACCGCTAATTTAATAAACTTTAACGCCAAAATTCATTTTGAAAAAATCGATGCCTATTTTATTCCTTATATAATTCCGAGTATTTATAGTGCTCATTCATCATTATCCTTAATAAACCAAGAAATGTACTTTTTTTTTAATTTTAGTACATAATTCGAGATTGTGTGTATCTTCTAATTGGTCAATTTATATAAAAAAAGAACGATAACCTTTAGATTCTTTATACGTTTCCGTAAATTTTGAGCCATTAGTCAATTTGTTTGATACTATACATTGATAAAATTACACGTGTTTAGTATGGATATATCCCAGAAAATAATCAAATCTAACTTGAACCAACTTATAACTATAATCCACGCGCATTTTTTGATATCTATTGTCGTTTATAAACTACGTATGTATGCGTGTACGTGCTATTTGTATACATTGTACTTTTTTTTCATCAACTTCATCAGTTATTTAATGACCAAATTTAATGTATAGGTAGCTAATTAATTCCTTCGGTTTTATAAAGTCGTAAATTTTATTTATTAAAAATTTAGAAAATGTAATTTTTTTAAATAAATATTTTTTTTTTGTTTATTAATATTATTTTATTTAAAGAGACTCCATTTTATACAGATAAACATTTTTTATAAAACAGATAAGATTTATATATTTTTGTATTTTTATATTTTTCGCTAAATCTAAACAAATTTTTGAACACAATAAATAATAGAGTAACTAACTTAGTCTTAAACTTTTGGGAAAACCTATTTAATTAAACGAATATTTCATAGATTTTTTATTTTGTATTGTATTTTGTTTCGCTTGATATTTTTTATCCAACTTTTTGTTTGTATTATAATTTTTATTATGTATTAACAATTTTTTTATGTTAAATTTTTTATATAATTTTTATAGACGATAAAACATTCTGAGATCCTACAATTCAAAAGGCTATTTTATTGTGTGACAATTAAAGAAGTCATTAGAATTTTGAAGAATATAATTTATCACATTTCAGTACTTTCGTAATGTCTTGATTAGAACGAGTCAATTAGAGTGACAAATGCAAGTGAAATAGTGGAGCAAGTAAAACGAGCGAAACGAATAAAGCGAGTTTAATCGTTGAAAATTGGTTTAACAAAAATCATTGTTTTTCACGGTGAAAGAAAAAAAAAACTATATTTACGTCTAGTTTCAACACTGAAGAGCTTCTATTCACGCGACCATTCTGCACCGATGACGTCGTGATTTACTATCTGAAACAAAATTGACATTTAATTTCATTACGCGATTGGACGGATCGATTTTATGTAGATATAAAGTAAAAATAAAATATACCAATTTCTCCAGCGTAATAAATTAATTTATGCAATAATGAAGTCCTGCTTTGAATATTATACTAAATACTACTAGTAGAAATGTTCATTTCTCCTGTATACACCGAACGTTGTAAATATCCAAATTATCTAAGAATTAGCTAAAATATTTTTTCATTTCTACCAGAGTGATGGTTTTTTAAACAACAAATGTAATTTTCTTTATGGCCTAATGTCTTTTAATACGCCTTTTAAAAATAGTTCATTAAATTTATTTTTAAAAAAAGTGACTATCGATTTTTTTCGGATGACCAAATTCAATACTTCGATTATAATTGAATAAAGGTTCACTACATAAATATTCTATTTTTATTTGTAATTCACGCAACCTCTTTTATCATTATAGGTGGCGTTTTATGAAATTCTCAATGGAATGAATAAAAGGAATCTTTAAGCAACATCCGCGGGACAGGCGAAAAAGGACGAAGGTGGCTTCCTAATCTTATTGATTTAGACAGAAGTGTTTATCTCAGTAATCAGTTATCATGGCAACACGAGGATGGTTTCATTCAAATACCTCGGGCTTTCAAGCAGAGAAATTACTCAGGGAATCGGGATGCGACGGTTCCTTTTTAGTTCGGCCCAGCTTCTCGAACCCTGGTGACTTCTCATTATCCGTTAGACGATGCGGAGACGCGATGTCGCACATTAAGATTCAAAATACAGGGGACTTTTATGATCTTTATGGAGGAGAGAAATTTGCCACTTTATCGGAATTGGTGCAATATTACATGGAAAACGAGGGTCAACTCCGAGAAAGGAACGGCGATATTATCGAAATTAAGTACCCCTTGAACTCCGCCTATCCTACGACTGAAAGGTGGTTCCACGGCAATATATCAGCGACAGAGGCTGAAGAAGTGATGATGGCCCGAGGGAAACGCGGCTCGTTTCTGGTCCGTGAATCTCGGAGCACGCCCGGGTCATTCGTTTTGTCGATAAGAATGGATGATAAAGTCAGTCATATTATGATTCGATCTATAGGTATCAAATATGACGTTGGAGGCGGTCCGAAATTTGACAGTCTCGCTGAGCTCATAGACAATTATAAGGAAAACCCTATGGTTGAAGCTGCCGGATGCGTTATGCATCTTCGCCATCCTCTGAACAAGACCAGCGTTAATGCAAGTGGGATCGAAAATAGAGTCAAGGAATTAAATAATGAAAATGGATCGATGAACTTCAATAGTCCAACTGATAATCGCACCGACAGAGATATGATAGGCAAAAAGAACTCTGGTTTCTGGGAGGAATTCGAATCGCTGCAGCAGCTAGAATGCCGACACGTATACTCGAGGAATGAAGGTCTACGGCCCGAAAACCGAGTGAAGAATCGTTACAAAAACATTCTACCTTTTGATCACACAAGAGTCAAACTCAAAGACGTCGACGCGAGTATCCTTGGATCAGATTACATCAATGCCAACTACATTACTAGCGAAGATGGCGAGGGACTAAGCTCTAAAAGTGAAGCAAATGCCAAGGGATGGTTTAATAAAAGTTACATTGCAACGCAGGGTTGCTTATTAAATACGATAAAGGATTTCTGGCATATGGTATATCAGGAAAATACCCGAGTGATCGTTATGACCACCAAGGAGATTGAACGAGGCAAAAATAAATGCGCTCGATACTGGCCAGAAGAAGGGGAAGTTTCCGAGTACGGAGAATGGAAAGTCAGAACGGTCAAGTCCACTTCAACTCCAGATTACATTCTGAGGGAATTCATTCTCCAGGGAACTAGACCCGACTTTGCCGAGCCAAGGAAAATCTTTCACTATCACTTCCTGGCATGGCCCGATCACGGTGTCCCAGCCGATCCTGGCTGCGTCTTGAATTTTCTCTACGATATAAATAATCGGCAAGAGTCGATTGGTGAAGACGACGCGACCAGCAGCCAAGCCCTCACCACTGCAGGACCAGTACTAGTGCATTGCAGTGCTGGTATCGGAAGGACGGGAACTTTCATCGTCATTGACATGATCTTGGACCAAATAATACAAAACGGGATAGATTGCGAAATCGACATTCAAAGAACCATTCAAAGGGTGCGTTCGCAACGGTCTGGAATGGTACAAACAGAAGCACAGTATGAGTTCGTTTATCTGGCTATTCTACAATACATTGACACAATTTCGCAGCGAATGCTGGAGGAACAGAAACTTCTTGAACAGAATCGCCAATTCAAGACTATTCGACGTATCAGCGAAACCACGTCAAACATCGGAGCCAACAAATCATCGGTAGGGGATGCCAAATCCAGCTGAGATTTATCGAGCAACAAGTTTTTCATCACTATACAGTATCATGTCTAAGTAATTCATGGGGCATGGAGTCCTTCACAATGTGGATGGATGACGATGTTATCTATGACTCAACGTGTACGTGTACTGCAAAATTGCGGAGCGCTTGCTTCTAGGTGAAAGAGGCGATCTGCCCTGTCATCACTGTGTGGTATTCTGCTCTTTATTAAGAAAGCCTAGGATAGCCTGTGATGATAATTGGATTAGGCCTATTGTCTATGAAGGCAAAGTGGTGACTCTCGTATCAATGGAGAATCGTAATTGATCAATACCAACGATCATTTGTTGTTGGTCGTAGGCGTCCAACTTGTTGGGCCGAATTTGAAATTGTCACTAAAAGCACGCACGTGGTGCTGTGGCGTATAAGCATAATTCAGCGCCAAAATGGAAAAGCTTCGATAACCGAAGAAGGCGGCACGAAAAACCTGCAAGGGTGGAGCAGCTCGTCGGAAGGCTGCAACTGAGCAACAATCCTTTTATAAGGTAAAGGAAGGCGAATTGAATGTCCCTGAAACATCATAATAATTGTAAGTATGAAAGATTTAATTTTATAATGCAAATATATTAATAAATTTTGCAATAAATTTATTTTCTTCTTTATCCTTTGAACTACGTTCTCTTTAAAATTTTTAATTTTCTTCATAACAAAGAGATAATCATAGGTCGAAAAGATGTTATATTCTTTTACGTTTCAGTCATCGTTGTAGCCCTCTTCAATTTATTACACTATAAAATAAATTGTATAAAATAAAAAGAAATGCAAAACAAAATATTAATCAATTGTACAATATACAATTATACAATTACACAATAAAGAGACAAAACTTTAAACGCATTTTTATTCTCAACACAATACTTTTCAAAACGGCTGCAGTTTTAGCTCGAAAACAAAATTAACCGGTCAGTTTCAAATTTTAATGCAGTATATTCGGGACATATTTTTACATCGGATGAACCATTATCTTTTTTATATTAAAACAAAAAGACAACATTTTAATATTTTTAAAAGATAACGTTTCATCCAGTGGAGAATATCCATCTAGTTTAATGAAACGTTTCCCTTCTTGTTTTCAGACATACTGACGCAACCTACAGCTGTAGCTGTTTTGCATTTTTTTTTTAGGACCTCCACGACGCAGCGTATAACTCGACTCCTAATCCACACATTTTTATGTCAAATTTTGTATACAATTAATTAAAGAGATTCTAAATATAGTAAGAAAATTAAACACAACTCTTATTGTCTTATCTTTCAGATTTTGTACACCCAAATACCTTCCAAAAAAGAAAGTCCAAAATTATATATTCCTGCCAGTTATTTTCCATAAGAATATTTTTAACTAATAACTTTAACTTTGATGTTATTCTTTCTATGTATTTGGTATTAAAGCAGTCGACAATCAAACTATATTGCAAACAGCTTCAATTTTATAAGAAATGGCTAGATATTTTCCAGGAAATATTTCTTTACGATACCACAGTTAATAATAAAAGTATTATCATTGTTTCTAAAAATAGACATACATTGAATCGCGTTTTTTGTTTAAATTATAAAAAAAAATCAAGAATTTTATTGGTTCTATAAAATAACAGTTTCATAAATGGGATTCCGCATGATGAGTCCTGTGGGATCTCATATGTGGATTTTTACTAGAAACTCTATCTAAATCTTTATAAACACCAACTTATGAATATGAACTTTAAACAAATTTTTCTTGACTTTACTCATAGCACGAGTACGTCCATCCAGATGTCACTGACGAGGACGACCAACGGACGTCCATTCCCAGCAATCGCAAATGAATAAAGAAGTATTGAAGTGCATTCATTTTAAGAGTCTTTGAATTTGTAGTTTGGGAAAAGACGAATCCATTTGTATTCGCAATGCATTTCGGTTTGTTCATACGAATATTACGAATTGGCAACTGTAAATTTGAATCCATGTTAATCCAAAAATAATATTCTTAAATAAGTGAGTTTTTAATGCGTTTCTATACGGATTTTTTAATATAAAAATTTTGTATTTCATTGAATTTGAATCCAAAAATAATATTATCGAAAAAGTAATCTATTAATACTTTTCAATTACAATTTCTAAAAAATTTTAATCGATTTTAATCTAATTCCGATTACGGGGTTGTAAGACAGACGTACAATAGACGTAAATATTGTACATTGATGGTTCAATATTGTTAACTAAGTTTTTAATTCATATAACAGTACCCTATCGACCATTTAAAACAAAATAAGTACTAAGCGACTGTAACCAGAGGCCACATACCACATACGTATTGAACCTTATTTATAAGTAAACAGAAAAACCTACTGAAAGTTTATTTCAAATGATGATTTTGAGTACAATTCGAGTCGTCACATTACGTCTTCAATATTTAACGTTTTATTTCTCGAAAATGTCTCAAGCCTGCCGTGAGCAATTTCTCTCCTGATTACGTCAAGCGGAATCTGCTCAGAGTCATAAGATGACAGCTCGTTACTGCATCGAGACGTGAGATTTTCATTTAGAATTTATTCCATCCGATTTGAATGAAATCTTCGTATGATTGTAACGCTGGAAAAAAAACAAAGTATCGATGCATTTCACAACGCGACTGTCATATTTGCCAACGTATAATAAGCATCAGACGAGTATCGCGGAATGCGTTACCATTACCACTTAATTACTCTTCATTAGCTGTAAAAAGATAAGCGGGAGATAAAGGATAAGAATCCGTTTCTAGATTATGACGACAGTCAGGTGTGCACCTCACAGGTCATCGACGAAAGGAACGTCCGAAGTCACTTGGCAATGGAAATTCCGATATATAGGGGAACAATGCTCGCACTAGTGCAGAGTCGGTGGCAAAGTAAAAGGCGACCGATGCACTATACGTACAGACACCATATCCCGCGGATGCTGCTAACGTGCATCTCCGTATTTGACGGGATTGTTGCATTTGCGGTGCATTCACACACGTGCATGCGCGCCGTGATTTCAAGTCCGTCCAATTCCGCAGCTTTCTAAGTAGACTCGGCGCGATCCGATCTGGCACGCATCTATTGCAATTCCAATTGCTCTGACGATCGCTAAGCGCTACAGTTAGATCACCCGCATTGCTACACATTTTAATCGGACATTCGATAGTTTGGAAAAGACATATTCTAATAGCTTCCATGTGATTATGATAATCAAAAGGATTGCGAATATCGAGAAAGGCATTGAGAATTAATTACAAAACAAGTACAAATCGTAATTGTTCTTCATCATTTTACTTACGCATAGTAGTGTATTGTAACTGCGTTTTCCTTGATTTTACGAATATTTTTTTACTGCAGTGACAAAGATGTAATTAATAATAACTCTTATTTTAACGTGTCAGTCATATTTGTGGCTCTCTTCGGAACAAAATGTTATTTGTTATAAAATACATAAAATAATAAATATATATTTTTAATTATATACGTTTTTAAAATGTTATAATTTATCGTTATATATTATTTTTCGATTTGAAAATTATTTGTTTATATTTAATGTTATTTTGCCGGAACTCGCACCAAACTGTAAATAAAAAATTCTACTCTCTCAATTTATATCAGTGAAAATGGATCAAAATCAGTAATTGTACTTATGTACTTGTCTATACTTTTAAATGTAAGTAAATTGTACTTAATCAGTGATCGACTTTTAACTGAATATCAGTGAATAGTCACTGATTTGCAGTAGTTCTCACTGCTATTAGAATTGAGAGCGTATGTGTCTATATAATGCAAAAATGTGGATTATGCAAACATTAGAAAGCCCGTTGAAACGCCTGCGTGTAATCCAAATATTAAATTTATTTACAATTGTTATTATTCAGGAATTCGCATCAGTCAAATTCAAGATTAACGTAAGTGTTCATATTTCATGTACAAACCTTACGCACATCATAATTTTTAGCGCATCAGCGTTATGGTTTCCTCGTTCGTCACGTCGCAGCATTGCGTATATTTAAATCTCTTATTACAAGCTAAAAAAATGAAAGTACGGTTTGGTCGAGTTCAATACGAAATTTATAACGATTGTGAAATAAAAATCATTACCTATTTTTTTCACGTTAATATACGGAATATTACCAAATATTACCAAAACCCCCGAAATGGTTCACCAAAAATTAATCAGCTATCTTTTCACTCTTTTTACTATATATATTGTAACGCGCATCTCTTATAAATTATAAATTATAGAAAAACAAATTTTTATTGGTTTTAAAATATTGTTAGTCCTTTCCCGCTAACGTTTCGTCACAGTGAAGTTCCAGTAACGTTTCAAATGTAACGTTTAAATTGAAAATACGCCTTATGATCTTGTAACGTTTCGCTCAATTTCGGTTCGATTGCAATGCGGATTGATCGTCCCTTATGCCGGATACCGTCAGCTCCAAAAAATCCCACTCCTTATAATTATACAAT
This sequence comes from Trichopria nigra, assembly GCA_030522945.1. Taxonomy (NCBI): domain Eukaryota; kingdom Metazoa; phylum Arthropoda; class Insecta; order Hymenoptera; family Diapriidae; genus Trichopria; species Trichopria nigra. The sequence goes on from JAPYZR010001633.1 coordinate 12,666, forward strand.
AAGGCTAAAAAATTAATTAATATATTGTAACCACGCTATCCTCCCGTTTCTAGGCGGGAGGTTTGGATTTATCACTGAAAATTATTACAAAAAAAAAAGTCTTGCGTCCCTTATTTGCCGGTCATTCCGTGGATAGTTGCGGGACTTTAAATTTCATTTTTGTAACGGCTCGTCTCGTGAGGCTCTATGCGAGCCAGTTAGTCGGTGGACTGAATTCGCCGTGGGTCGCGTCCGTCCCAGGACGTCATAGCACAGCCGTGACGAGACTTTACGGGAAATGAGAGGACGAGGAAAATAAACTGTACTTATCGAATTTATAAAGAAGATTGAAACAAATGTATCTGTATTTTACAACATATGTTTACTTATAAATCTAAATGAAAATCTAAAAAATGCAAACTGACGTATAATACAACGGGAATCTGGCGCTAAGAGACAACTCTTTTGAAACGACCGAGGGGTCGAAATGGGGTCACAAAATTATATTTAATGCAAGACAAAAGATGGAGGGCTGATACAAAATAAATGGTTCTCCAATGTTCCGATTTTCAACAAAACGGGAAACTGCCCTTGAACGTCTCCACTGGGGCCGTCTCGCCTACTAAACGAAACACAGCCCAGAGTGCCGGCGTATAGCTCCAGAATAGATTTAGACGCTGGCAGCGTTCTTGCCGATGCCGCTCGACAGTACTGGCTTGCGTGAGCGGGGGACGGTGGGACAATCAGAGGCCATTACAGGAGCTGGAGTCTTGAATACAAGCCATTCGCTTTTTTCAACTTTTTCCTCGCCTTTGACTGGAAGTACATCTTTTTGACAACGTGCGACGATCACATACTTCTGGCCTACTTGAAGGCCCAGTAGTGACCAATCGTAGGTCCACTTCACATCACGGGAGACGGTATGACACTAAATCGTCGTAGCGTCCATTTAAAGTTAAATGTCAGTTCCTTGGTGTGACGCCCAGATTCACTTATAAGCTACACTATTCACTAAACAACTTACATAATAATAGTAACGGGGCACAAAGGACATGGCACGCAAGCCAAACACTAGGGGGAGGGGTAAAAAAAAAAGAAGAAAATGCACGGCACGCAGGCCGTTTATTGGGTATACTACCCACGCAAACATAAGGAAGAAAATCTACGGCGCACAAGCCGCTACTGGTTAGTTTACCCACGAAAAATTTAAGAGAGAATCTACGGCACGCAGGCCGCTTAATGGGTAGGTTACCCTCGCAAAAATAAAACAGAAAATCGACGGCACACAGGCCCCGCTATATACGCTACGGTTCGCTATGTAGGATAGGAGAAAAGGATATTTATGAGTAAGGGGGACTCGTCAGGGAAGGCGAAAGCAGGGAATGCGGATTGAGAAGGAAGAGGGGGTAGACGATAAAATTTTTTCTGATTCATTGTGCTCTCAAACTGTTCTGAGAAGTTCCGGGAAGCTACATTTCAACTCCCGATAATGTATCGGGCTAAATCGAGACGCAAATTTTGGACACGGATGGCCATCTGTTTCGTAACGGAAGGGGAAGAAGATAACAGACTAAATAAATTGCGAAGGGCCACAATATAATTCCGAACAGGTTCATCCGGACCCTGTTTTCTCAAAACTATGTCCCGCTTGATGCTTGGCCTCCAGGTTGCGTTGTCCAAACGCTTTCCCGAAAAAACGCCCGAAGCCGGAATATGACGTCCAACTGGATCATTCGACGTGATACCAGTTGAGGGCAGGGCCGGTAAACGCTTCCGGGAGGGCACGAGGGACCTCATACTCGATCAACTCACGACTTCAGCCGTACTAAAATAATTTGGTGAGGAAATCCTCCTCATCTTCACCTTCTTCGCCGGGAAAGTGGGGGCCATGTGACTTCGAATGGTCAATGGCTGAATTACCCCATCGAATACTCGATAGGGTATTATATTGAATACTGTCATAGGGTGCCATCGAATACTGAGATAGGGTATTATACAAGGAAGGGTGGTGTTCGAACAAAGTGGGATTAGAACCAAGGGCTTATGTGGACGCAAAAGGGCTTGACTCGATTCGAAAAAGAATGTCTTTGCTATTTACTACAATTGTAGTATTCGCAATTGCGCCGAGATTATCACTTGCTACTTACATGAGTGAGTGTCATACTACTAATTATCTCTTGTCATAAAAATACATGATGATCCTACATTTCCGAGTCTGTAAGGCCATCGGATGATGAATGGAACCTAGAAAATGTTTGCGAATACAGACAAGCTATCGATTCATTTTCAAATAATTTAATATTATTCGTACATGCATATATATAATATATTGCTACTTCAAGAAATAATAATGTGGATCGTTGACAGTATCGTAATTGACATACTTTCTATTGAAATAAAATTTAAATATGTTTTAAAGTTAATATTCATATGGCACTTTAATTTTGAAGATACGGCCTTATTGTACTTATTAAAATTGAACCAAGTTTGTACTAATATAATTAAATATTAGATGATCAAGTTAATAATTATTGTTATTATCTATGACAGTATTTTCGATTAATTCGAGATTCTTTTCTTTAAATCTTATTTCGACTATTTTATTGCATGGTCCTCAAGTCCTATGATAACTTCAATCGTACATTGACCTTTTGGAAAATTGTGCACTAATAAATTACATACGTCGGAAAATTTAAAATTCACATTGGATGGGGTCTTCTTGGAACATAATATATATACAAGTTGTTACGCAAAAAGGAAAATTATGTTTACTATGAAAATTATGAAGAAAGATTCTTGATGTTATTATCAAAGCTTTTTGGGTGATTTCGACTCCAATGCTTGGGATAAGATTAATCATATACTTAATTGTATACATGAATAATTAAAAGATCTTCAGAGTAATAAAAGTAGGAACATTTCATACTTAAAGTTTAGTAATGGGAATTTCTGATATGTTCATAGGTGATAGTGAAGTCGATAAAATCAAAGAAAATGTTATATTAAGAGCTCAACTTCTTCCAACATTTTCTGTCACCAGGGCTCTTAATATAAAATACCATGTTTGGAATCTCACATTGGCTGGTATATACAAATTCCATCCAGCTACATTGTTTCATTGAACAGAAGAAGAGACCATCTTATAGAATATGCACATATGAAAGTGTATGATGCAAATATAGAGTATGCCTATCCCAGTAAACGAAAAGGTACAAAAATGGAATTCATGTTTTCGACATTGAATCCATTTTTTAATCTTTTCGGTTACAGGGATACAAAATACTTGCGATTTGTCATTCAATTTCTATAATTGCATGGTAGATATTTATAACTATATATGGTCATTGGAGGAAAACAATATCTGCCTATTGGAAAGCTCTTTCTAAGTACAAATCCAATTTTACTCAAGATATGTTGCTGTATTATAGAAGTTTTGGTACTCCTGCGACCTGATTGATGAAATAGGCAATATCTTCATTGAAAACTGCAATAAGCAATTTATCAATGAAAACTTTAAAGCGTGAAATATTACGCAAGTGTACGTTATTTATTATGATAATAAATTATTTTTGAAAATTGAGGCCAGCTTTGATATAAGACTGTAATAGAGTTACATGCAAATGTGGACATTGATTTTCATTAGACGGAATTAATGTGATTATTACAAAAATAATCGTTAGTGGTAACAGAGTGATTGATTATATAAACTGTTATCTTTCTAAGTGTTTGAACATATGGATATTTTAAACATATTATTCATGTTCCGAGTGTAAATTTTGAAAAGAAAAATTATTATATCCCAAGTATAGTAGTTCATGATTGCAAATAAAAATTGAACAAATCTAATCAAATTACGAATATCACACTACATTATCATCTACTTTAAAGAAATTTATAAACTTTCAAAATGTTTCATCCACCACGTCCACCATTAAAATTTCAAATATTGCATGGTCGATTATTAATAAGAAAATATTTTCTTTTTCAATTTTTATAAATTTTAAAGTAAAACTAGCATTTATTCACTAGTAAACAAACTGATTTTGATGATTAATTTGCATCGTTGAATAATTTAATAATTTATAAGCTGTTTTGAAATAATTTCTTTTCAATAATGATTAGCTACACAAGAACTAAAATTTTGGAATTATTACCATCACTTCAAAGTGTCAAAGATGTTGCCATATGTACACAAACATGTCCTGCTTTTTCTCCCAATATACCTTCCAGCAATCCTAATCTGTGCATCTTCGTTATTAGAATTTCTAAAGATGTCCTATCACCTGACGATGTGATTGTGCAATCCTTTAAAAGAAAAGTTAAATTAAATTTGTAACTTTTATTATGATTGTTTTGAATAACCTTATTATTTTCTCCTTTTTTTATGTAGTATTAATAAAGACTAATAAATCAAATCAATCTTAATTTCATACATAATCTTAAAATTTTGTTTTAATCCTTTTAATTGAATGGATTGAATGTAATTAACAATTTCTCAAAATATTAACCTTACTGTGTAACATTGAAATACACACTGCGATCAAGGAATTTTACGTTTAATTTAGGCTCTACTTTCAACTATGTTTAAAATGCTAAATTCGTCCTCTAGATCACAGTAATATTCACCTCAAATATAAATTTAATTACAGTGTTCTAATAAGCATATTTATCATAATAAAATTTTAAGCAATATATAAAAAAAAATCTTATAGCAAACAAAATTTGTAGATAAAAAGGATCTGTTTTGATCACGTATGTGTGATTTAATAATCTATTAGAATTAGACTATATAATAATCTAGAATTTACCTAACTACACAGACAACTCTACTGAAGACTATTCGATGTAACAGCATTGTTCACCCTCAAACTTCTGATTTGAATGGAATAAGAAGTAGCTGAGAGAAATTTTTGGACTAAGTATTCGTTTTACTTTATCGAAATATAATAGTAATTAAAAAAAAATAAGTCTGCAAATTTATAAAGGAAATCAACTAATAAATTCCGTTTAAAGATTCTATAATGTATTCAATGTCATTTAATAAACTATATAATCATCATAGAGATGCATCATATTTGGAAGGCAGATTATAGTGAGTGCTTCATATTCGTGATTATTTCGCAGAACTATAATTCATCTGTCATTACCCCGACGTCTTATACCTTGTTTGTATCTCCCAGCTTCTGATGCGGCATTTCTAACTTCTGCTACGAAAAATGAGTACTGTCAATTCCTTTCATTAATTTTGAAGTAGAACTATCATTTATTCACAAGTAAATAAACTGGTTTTGATGATTAATTTGGATCGTTGAATGTTTCGTATGAAATTGAGGTCCTAGTTTTTCATCTGTAAAAAAACAAATACTTTTTAAATCTTTGCTTTTTACTGCTTTTCCATCCAAAATGGATTGCTCACTTAATTTAAATTAATTATATTTAATTAAAATAAATTAAATTAAGAATTAAATTACATATATCAATACAACTTGTTAACTGTATATATATATTTTTTTTTTTTCGCAAATATTATTAAAAAAAAAATTTGTTTGCTTATAGAAAATTGCAGTGCATTTTCAGTAAAAGACGAAACAATTGTAAGAATTTGCAATAATCTAAATTTGATCTTGATATAAAAAAAATCTAACAATGAAAAAAACATACATTAAGAAATTTTCACGCTGTGAATAAACTGTCATACAACAACAAGGGAGTATCACATTATCCAATAAAGCAAACGTGCATATCTCACCTCTGTCTAAAATTTAGGAATGAGGATCAGTCGACCAAGGAATCTAACCGATATCTAAGGTCTTTGAACATTTCCAATAAATATTGCTTACATGGTTTTATAATCCACCTGGGCATTGAATTTGCTCTCATCATATTTGTATTGGAATGGATCTCGTTGATAGTGAATCAGAGCGGTAATAATAGCCTGCCAAGATTCTCCATTAATTACATACTGATTGTATGACATGTTTCTTCAAATTGTAAGGATGGAATTCCATTTGCAGTATCGGTAACTACAATGTGAAATTAAAAAATGTAAAAAGTTATATAAAAAGAATCACCTGTCTTTTGCTAAATACAAATATTTATGTATATATATATATATATATATGTATATATCTGCTACATTACCCTAAAACCAACATGTGCAAAAACTGTGATGTTCACGACAAGCTCTTTGTAAGTTTACCATTTGCTCTATCAACAATGCGTAAATCGCATGCCTCACCGAAATAAATTAATAAAATATTATTTTTCATTGTTTAATTTCGTTTTTAACAGATTTTTTAAATGGTCTACAATTATATCATAATATATATATACAGATATAATAAAATAAACAATATATCATATATTAGAGTATTAGACATGTGTATAATACGCATTTAGTAGATTGGAGATTTAGAGTACATGACATATCAAAACATTATTGTTATAAGCAAAAAAAAAAAAAAAACATTTTAAAATAGAATCATATAAAAGCACCAGCGGTTTTTTATTATAGTCATATTTACAGTTTTCGATCGACCCTCTTATTTGTTTTTCATATATTCAAGAGGTATATGTACACGAATATTTATAAATATACGTACATCATATAAGCATATTTACATATTATGTATGATATTATGTGTTCAGATGGTAAAAACGGACAAATTCGACTTATTATCACTTTGATAATGAATATTGAATTTTGTCATTATAAATTGTACCTCACATAACCTCACGCATGTATACCTGTGGTGTCTGTGGCGAAGGAAGGCCAAGGAAGGCTAAGTTGGGCTAAATCGCCTGAATGCATGCAATTGTTGGATATGACATATAGATATGACGAGTCTTTTGGCATCTTCACATGAATCTTGTGGTATGTTCACATGTTTCAGTACATTCTCGCGCAATAGCAGCGATTTTTTCCCGCGGAAGGAATACAAATGTTCGAAGTTCGAACGACCAAATCACGGTCGTGACCGCAAATGTTCGACCCTTCGATGGTTCGATATCCTCATCTCGATCCTCTCTTTTGCTTTAATTCCTTTAATTGTGTTTCTCCTATACACACGTGCATACACACATACACGTATATATAAATATTTATTTCCCCTTACAATGGGACATGGGAAAAGTGCAGACAAGAAAAGATCGAAGAGAAAAAAATCGCTATTCGCGAATGTATTAAATGTGTGCATATATGACGGGACTATATCGCGTATACAATCCGGCCGTTATTACGACCCTCTTCTGGTTGGTGAATTCCAGTTAGCTGCATATCACAATAAACGTATAGGTATACGTAAAGCTGGAAGTACCACTTCGTTGACTTCTTCCAAATCGAAAAAAAAAAGTGTGCCAGAATTTTAGGGCTAATTTAAGGTTAATTGCGTACCATATAATGCCCTTGAATTTTTCGAGAAAAGGGGTGGTGGTACCGCTACATATAGCTTCACGCCGCGGTGAAGTTACAGCTGCAGTATTAGATTAGACTTTATGTCGACTTTACGTTAACGGACGAGTACCGCGGACTGACGAGAGGGGGCCACTTATACCAACGCCCGCTCATCTTAAGGTGGTTCTAAAGTAGAACAGTTACCGACCGAGTTTTTCAACATTAAAGTTTTAATAAAAAGTGATTGAAACGTTTTTTCAAAATTTGGGCTTTGGAAGGGTGATTCTACATAACATATACAATCACCAAAAAAATTCCAGCAGAAATCATT
>JAPYZR010001634.1:0-23445 GCA_030522945.1 Trichopria nigra
TAAAAATGTGTCCAAGAATACCCCGATTTCCCCTATATATATATATATATATATATATATATATATATATATATCATATAAATTTTGTAATATCGAGGGATATTAAACGAAGGTCACTCGTTTTCTAGAGATAAAGATTTTCTATAACTTCATTGACTGAACACTTTTTTCAAAATTAAATTCCTAACGGATATTATTATCAAAAAGTCATAAAGTTTTCTACAATTTCTTTGATAACAATAATGATATTATTTTTGGCAACCACACTGTTAATAATAATATATTAAATATAATGTAGCATTTTTTTCCAAAACATGATTATCGGTATCGACTCTCTTTAAATAAAACTGCTCATCGAAACTACAATGTTTTATTCATAATAAAATTACAAATATTTTATTGGCTGAAATCTTTAAAGTTGTTCTAAATTTTGTTAGGATGAATTTTACATTACTTTCCTATTATATAGTAAATTTTCCACGTTTTCTAGAGCGAATATATTACTCCAGAAGGAGTTAAAATTCTCTTAATGCACTCTCGAGATTTTCTCGAGGGAAAATCTAGCAACTCTTTATCAAAGAGTTAAATTTGGCTCTTATTGGAGTTAAATGAAGCAAGATCAATTAAAAAGGATATTCTTCAGAATAGTCTAGATTTTTAATCACCATTTATTCATCTAATTACTTTTTCAACAGTTATTCTCTTCTTTTTGAGTGAGCTGCGCTTTCAAACCTTTTCCACGTAAAAAACTGACGTATTAAATAAATAGACTTGAAAAGGGATAAGAAATTCACGCCTTCGAATGATTAGCTCAATATTTATTACAAGAAATTTTGTTTGACCCTTTCAAATTTTCAATAATAATAGGAACTTCAAAATTTCTGATAATTGTAATCCATTGCAAGCGTTAAAATTTCCGTACAATAACCGAGCAAAATCAAAACTAATTTCGTCCATATAAGATGAGCATCAACAATCGATCGATTTCTACGCGGAGACCGTAGAAATAAACTCCCTTTTCACGCGCAATTACTCACAGGATATATAAACATGTAGCTGCGCGGAGCGAGTGTGTGTATGGGTTACTGTGGAAACTCGAAATAATTGCCGAGTATACGTGGAAAAACTAGTTAACGCATGTCTAATGGTAATAACCTATTACCATTAATTGTTTCGCGGCTGCGAGTATGCCGCGTTTAGAAGCAAATTAGACAGTTTTATTCTCACTGTGCGCAACGTGCATGCGCAATTAAAATATTTCGCTTGCATCCGATCGAAAAAAAGCAACTTTCACCCGATTGAGCCTTCCGCATTCGATGCGTCGGAGATAGTTTTGACAAGTTGTCAATTTAGAAAAATTTATTTTGTTTTTTTTTATGGTTTTAAACATATAACAAAGACTTTCATTATACAATAATCAAAATTTAATGAACATTTTACTTACCATATCTTGGTTGTCCGATTACTTTTGTAGAGTAGACAAAGAGGAAATTCGAAAGTTCTGCATATTATATATATATATATATATATATATAATATATTACATGTATTATACAATATTTAGAAATATAGACTATTTTACTGGAAGAGGAGGAAATATAGGGTGAAATGCGTAAGTAACGAAGACGAACTTGTTATTTTTAAATTAATATATATTTTTTAATCGTGTGGATTTTCGGAGGGGCTGGGGACTAATGTGTACAATATACAATACAAGCGATAGGAATACAATTCTCAGGGCGGGAGAACTACGACCGAACGGGGCCTGTATTATTGCTTTTTTTCTCTCTTTCTTTCTTTTTTTTTTCTTTCTCGCGATTAGGCCCGTCTTTCGAGCCGCGCAGGGTCGCGTGTTCTGGAAGAAATATAAGCGGCTTGAGCAAATTCTTGGTTTGAGCAAACTCATACGGAAAAGTGTACGTAACGTCAGCGCATCTGATCTGGCCTCTCGCTTCAGCCAATTGAAAAAGGTTCTTAAAGAAAAACAGAAATCAATTGTAAAGCAGTTAGGCATGGCGCAATCGAAACACTCTTCAAACGTTCCGATTTAAGAAACCACAAATATTACATACAATCACGATCGTCGTGTTCTCTCCTAGAGATTTAAGTTATTTTCGACGAGTTATTACTTTACGATTCGGATGTAGCGTTCAGACTAGTCTAACTGACGTTATTTTTGTTTTGTTTTTTTTTTTTTTTTAATTTTCGGCTACATACTACATTCGCTCAAACAAACCGTAACGCGGCATTCACGCAGAACCGCCGACTCTCCACAACAGATATAAACGATAGACTTCTGTCGGCTTTACGCAAATACGCAGGCGTGAGTGTTGAATTCTTTTTTTTTTTTGCTTTAATTTATTCTCTAAGAAATCTCACACGAGAAATGATTGTAATGAATTTGACGTCCACTGTTCGCTCTCTCGCAATTATCTACATCAATTTCTAACCTTTATACAACATTCTGAGTCGGTTCGGACTTTTCGCTGCAGCTACACGATATCAGATCACATATTTTCAAAAGATAAAAAATCGTTCTCTACATCTACGAATCCGTCAGCGCCTCTCGAAGCGGACACCCTCGGATGACTCGATCGCATGAAAAGTGCATTTCATGAACACTTTTTTCATTCAGTTGAAAAGATGCACGTAGAATGATAGGTTCAAACGAGGCGACCGAGAACGCGCATTGCGACTCAGATTCGAAAATGGCGCGCGGACGCGTCGAGACTACGTGCACTCTTGCGTTGATTGTACGACTCTAGAAATAATCGATACAATAATATATAATATGTTCAATAATTAATACAGAGGCTAAATGTATTTATATTTAGATAATATAATATCACTAGGGTACATATGTACAGGGACTGCAAATAGTAGAGGTGCTTTTATATTGCAATTACCGTTATTATATAATAAATTTTTACTCTAGATATTCGCAGATAAAATGTGATACGCTCGTTCGCACTCACATGCTCGCGTTTCTCTTTCGCTCTGTCTCACTTTCGCACGCGTGAGCACGTACCGTGACTCGTTTTCGAGTACTCAATACCGTCTCGGGTCACCCACAAGATGAAAAACAGCGTTCTTATTTCGCAGAAGATGCCTCGATCGCAGGCACGAAATCATCACCGTTGCCTAACTTGGTGAGTGGTGCCTACCACTTCGGTATTTATAAATATGGTATTGTGCTCCCAGGCTTTCGTATATGTATATGTACACGCGGACAAAAACTGAAAACAGTTGGCGCGATCTTGTATTGCGGTCGATGCAAGCGTATCCCCTTCGTCGCTCGGTTGAATTGCACTTTGTAGTATTTAACGACGCCTGCGGCTCCTGACGGGATGACGTTGCGTAGCAAAAGTCGCGGCAACTACCGACATCGATGGCCATTAGTCTTCGAACAGGAAGAATAGTATCGACACCTATCGGAGTACACGAGTAATCAACTCACCGGCGACTTTAGGTTTTCCTAAATCACTGGTCGCGAAGGAACCAACGTCACTTTTGGCTACGACGGTTCGCACGTGGAGTCCGGCTGTGGCTCTCTGTTCTCGTCCAGCGAGTCCTCCGATTCCAACTTGTCTCGGCCATCGTTTTCGGGACTATCCGAATTTGTACTTGTTACGTGTGCGTTCTCCTGTCACGGACTCCCTCCACCTCCCTCGCCATCTCCACGATGCCCTTGCGATGAGTTTGGACTCGTTCTCCTCTTATCTTGAAGACCGTTCACCATGTTCTCGATTGACTTTAATTCTCCGGTTGCCAATGCAACGTTACCTGCTCCTGCGGGCGTTGGTGATCCCGTCGGTGGTCTAGGCGGTGGTGATCTCGGGCTCAACGTTCGACTTCCCGGCGTCACCGTCTCGAAGGCTGAACCATGAGAAGGGGCTGGTAAGGTATACGGGGCGAATCGGTGACCCTTCAGCTGATGCAGCGGACTGGCCAGAGGATGCGGATAATGAGCGAAAAGTGCCGGATGTTGGGAAGCCGCTAGTGCCAACTGCGCATTGAATAGCATTCCCGGAGTCACTCCGCCATGGAGTCCTAGATGGTTCGGCGCTATTAAATGTCCTGGTCCCGGGTACAAGCCAGGAACCGGTGGATATAAGTATGGTAACAGCGGTGGGTGCAATGGAGGTCCTACGGAAACGTCGGGTCGCGGACCTTCCGATGTTGCTGCATGACTATGTCCTCCGCCACTTTCCGAACCGGACGATTCGCTTCCTTCGCCTCTTTCGCTTATTCTGTCATCCCTGTCCCTTGAGTGTTCTCGATCCCCTCGTTGATGATGGTGAGATGCTGGATGTGGCGTGTCTGGCCCGACCACGTCAAGGAGTTTATCGTCATCGTCCATGAGGTCATTGCCGGAATTGGATGAACGTCGCTTTTCCGGTGAAGCTGGACCACCCGAGGATAAGCGGGAACCACTGCCTGATACGGTCAATAGCGCTTGCCTTCTGCAACAACGACTCAGAGTTAGCAATGTGGTGAAAGTCAAAGAAAAACAGCCGCTGCTTTAATAGGTTTTTAAAGCCTATCGCTGCTAAGCTGTGATAATTAATACGGTTAAAATTGTTATAAAATATTAAATAGAAAATAACTCGACTGAACAAATTATATAAGACGTACACATATATCGTCAGTAACTTTCTGTTAGGCCTTTAATCGGTGTTATTTTAGATGTCCTTAAAATAAATCAAAGCAAGTTTCATTCTTCCCATTCAAAATAAGATCATATACGTAAGTAAATAAAATTTAGCATAATGGGACTCCACCTTGAAATAACTACTTAAGGCTTTTAAATTTATGTTTCTAACTTTTGGATTCATTAACGTAATCATCGGGTAATTTGAAAGTGATCTTTTAGTTATAAGCGAAGTTCACCAGTCAACGTATACTAATAAACCTTTCGGCAAACTTAAATTATACGTGGCTTAAGAAATCGCAATTAGCGGGAACACGATCGTGAGTCATTAAGATCGAAGAATCGTGTCTCTTCGAAATCGGCAGTATATCAGTAGGAATACGGTTGATATCATGGGCAAAGCATGTCTAGAGCGATGAGAACGATCCCGCTCGAGCTTCGGACCAGTATCAAAGGGTTCGGATTACGTAAGGCTGAAACAGCGCTAATTCATTGCAGTGTAACTAGTGAAGGACGCGTGTCGAAGGATCGTCAACGTTAGCAGCGCGGTAATAACTCACGTTACGTGGCGATGATAAACGTCGAGATTTATGCCGCTTCAGCCCGGTAGCCCCGAGCGCGCGAGGTATTAAATTAATTATCTTAATTGCGCTCTCAACGCCTTTCGTCTACACGCACAAAACGCATCGCGCGAGTGTCTCGTCCTTTCTATACGCTGCAGCATTTATATTATTACACGAGCGACTTGTCTAATTTATGCGGTATGCAACTATTTGCTAGGCAAGTTTACGTGTGCACGTGCGAGTTTGTACGGGCGCGCTTCGGCGAACTTGGAAACTCATACCTATTTGCCTAGACATATGTACGCGAGTGTGGAAGGCTTTGAAATACGCGTGGACTCGTAACTCTACTCGTTACCGATTGTCGACGAAACGGGAAATTCTCGGACGTCGAGTTTCTGAATCGGCATTCAATGTGCTTTTTTTTACGTTCCCAACTTAATTGGAAAAGTGTGTAAATCACCGCGGACAAACAATTCCTCATTAATTTCAGATCGTAGAATTCGACTATTTGTCGCTTTCCCTTCAAATGCGAATTATAAACGACAATCTCTTTCGAAACTCGGTACTCGGTCCTTTCATCGAGGTCGCGCAAGTCCGCGTTGGGGACACCACGAAATGCTGCAAAGAGAAAGAGAGAAAGGGAGATCTAAAAGAGAGAGAAGAGCATTGCGAGAAACGGACGCGGTTTGTCGCACATCATGTCGCGAATGTAAACCCAACGTAAGTCCCAGCTAAAGCTGTGACCGTAGCAGTGAAAGGCTTACAAGTCCCTAATACCGTGTAATGCAATCAGTGCACCAATACACCGTCTTTGCTTGTACGCTCGCTTCGTGCTCCCTGCACATGCCCTTCCGCTTCCGCCACTGACGCCGACGCAACCGCCGCTACGTATATAGGAGCTGGAGAGCGCTAAATCAATAGTGCACCGAGACAGTATGGGATTCTTGCATAAGTAGGTCTCAAGCATAACCATTACTAGCTCCTCGAATTACTCATTTCCCCTTTGGTGCTTTTTGTGCCAGGTTCGGTCAAAGACAAATCGACAATCGAAATAATTGAGCAGATTACAGTAGGACCGATAAAAGGGTCTTTGAAAGGGTTTTCACGGATGCTAAACTATGAATAAAGCTAATTGGTTTTTTTTTTTGAGAACCAGCATTCACGAGTATCGTAATGTAATCTGTAGCCGCAAAGGTATCACTTTCATCATGTTCAATTAGCCGGCTTAACGTATCCAAAACTTTTTAATGAAAAAATTCAGTCAAGAGCACTTTGCACCTTGGAATGTCGGTTTAAACGAATGAATTTCACTCGAGTAATTTAATCCTAGGAAGCGCGCCCACCTATTCGATTCTACGGTGATAAGCGCGAACGACCAACAACTAAAGACTTTAGCGCGTGGCGCGCAAAAGCGCACTGAAGGACGATACACGAATTTAATTAGCATGGAATTAAATGCTGGATTTGTGCTTGGAAAAGGGTGCCGCGGATTCGACAGATTATTAGTATCATTGTCATTTCTGTCGACGCGTTTGCCCCCCGTCTCTTTTGCAATCGTAATCAGCCTGCGGCCACGCACCCTTCTCGATTTGGGATCCCTTTCCTTTGCCCCTTGTCGGGACCGCCGCCTATTCTCCAAAACGGCAGACTGCGCCCGTACATTTAGCTCCGATAAAGTATAGAAGAGATCGTGCTGTTCAAAGAGATGCGCGACGTCGCTCCCTTCGAAACCGGAACGCAGCCTTGGATTAAGTAATGCCAGGGGTTGCGCGAGTGTCAATTCTCTTTAGCGGCTTCCCGTCTGCATTTTAAATTACAGAGTTTGCGAAGAACGCGCGACTGCTGACGAATGTTGACGAAGGCGAATGGATAATAGAAGTGCGTTTCTAATCGGATCAGTGACAAGGATTGATTAGGAACAAATCCATATCATATTAATTCATTGCACCCAAATTTAAAACATTGGGAAGTATCCGACGAATTCGTAACGACAAAAATATCAAAGACGTGACCTAAAATTACCTCTATTTAAGGAGCTACTATCGCCTGAGAAGAAATTCCAAAGTTGTGCTTTGTCATCCATATACTTCAAGCAAATAAAATGACATGGGGTAGAACCCGACCGCGTAGGGTAACGGAGAAAGTGATCTTCGAAATATGCAACTTGGCAGTGCTAATATAAAATTCAACGCCCCAGAGTAGCGCCCGAGTACGTTAACGATAGCGCCGCCCCTGAAAGCATCAGTATGCTAATCCGATGATTGGCTATGTTTCAACCTCGCCCCACCACGTTTAGCCCGGTTCCCCGTACACGTCTTTCAGAGGCGGAAAGACCTTCCCGCTGGAAACTTCAACTACCCTTAACCGAAACCATAAGCCAAAACTAACCCTTATTCTAATTAAGCACCACTCGGCGATCTGCTTTGCATATTTTCTCGATTAATTTGCTTCTTTAACCCATAACAGACCTCTTCCCGCTCGATGCTGCATATTTTTTCAGCGCTACTCAACATCGACACAGGTCTTATACGGAAATGAGAGAGATTTACAGCTCTCGGCCTAAAATGTCTAATCTTCTACGCACTCTTCGATTTCTGACTTTTTATATGTATTTCTGTTCGTAATAAAATGCATTTAATTTACTCTAATTCACTCCCTCTGTATACCTACGTTCGTGTGCGCAATGGCATAGGAAGGCTGCAGAAAACCTATGCCAAGTACAGAAATCGTTTTATATTATTCCATTGTAATTCCTTTATTATGATGGAATTCTTGTTTTAAAATCTTTGAATTTTAATTAAAAAGATGTAAAACGAAGATTGCCAATGGCATTATGCAGTGTGAGACCTCCTAATCGATTAATGTCTAGGTCTGCCTTGATCGGTCAATGAGTTACCGACTTCGGGTAGAAAAAATAAACATGTTGTACATATATTGTCCACTTTCGATTAAAATTCATCGACGATTATAATGCCCGTTTAGAGTATAGCCCCATGTGAAAGAGAACATAAATATGTCGCAGATTCGACTAGCCAGGGGTTAAAAGCGCGCGAATGATCAGCATATTTATTTCGGCCTTTTGCGGGAGTTGGAAGAGCAATATTTCTATTGACGGAATTCTATGCATACTAACTCAACACCATCGAAATCCACTTGAGTTTTCGTACCGCGCTCAATGAAATCGAAATGGGTTTCATCAGCGGTGGCAACAATGGCCCCGAGGGGAGTCGTCGACGTAAGCTCATAACCTTGCAATATTGAATACAAATGGATGATACTAGGCGGGACTCGTGGCCGGGACGCAAGTGCAAATGATTCCTCCGGCATTTGGATCGGGGGTAACCCGCAAAGGTCGCGCTAACGACACTGATACATAGAGGGGTAGCTTTGCGATTCGAATCAATTTCACGCGAGAAAATGAGATTTGAATTAGAAATTTAATATCGTATTATCTTCCGTTACTGTTCTACTGACATGTGATGTAGAAATATTTCACGCATCGGAATATTTCAGGGTAAAGGAATATTTAGTAGAATAGAACTATTGATTTGACTGTGTAGGCCGTCAATTAAAAGGCATTTTTACAGAAGTTACAATCGGGTTAATAGATTTGCAACATTATGCGATGCTTTATTAAGCGATAGAATAATATTAATCTTTTTAAAGTATATAGTCAATATTTGGACATTCCGTGGGGACGTAAGAAATCGGCTTTCACAAAAAACTTGACAGAAATATTTAATATGGATGATGAAATGTTTCTTGTAGTTTCCTGGATATGAATGAGAATTTGGCAATAGTATTTTTAGTTAATGGAATATTCTTAATTATTTTTGCTGAAAATTCCTATTATTCGTTCTCTCTTATTAATTTCCATGTGAGATTACGTCAGCCTACTAGTAAAAGCCCTTCCTAATATTAAAGCAATGCTGATTTAGTTCAAGGACCTTCTTATTACGACTAGGATGATTTTGTTCATTCGGTTATTTTGTTTTATTTAATTAAATTATTTTGGACTATAAAAATACGTGAAATTTTGAAAGCGATACTCACTTTTTCTCTCGTTTTCCAGCACCAGTGTCTCGAAATCCTTTGGCAAAAGGATTGTTGTCGATCTTCAGCTGCGTGATCTGTAAATAAATAAAGAAAAGAAAACATTAATACTAATAGCAGCAAAGTGTATTGTTTTAAATCATCTAACGTCAATTGCCATTGTAAGTTTTCATCATTACAAGAGTAATTCGATAATATCATTCGGTGAGTACGCGTACGCGCGATGACATAGCGAATCTCGTCAATCTCCATTCCTTTGCAATGCAAATGTTATGTATAATTCTGGGGATAAACCGCCGAAGGGTCACGGGCATGAAAGAATAGGCACTAAGTGAATAAGAGAGAAGTGGCTACGACTCTACAATCGCTTTATTGAAATGGACAAGAAGTTGCTTTTTTTCTAGCGGGGTAATCTATGAATTGACCGTCCGACATTCGACCCTGCTTCGGATCCAGCCGTTCTTCCGTGATTTTTCGCGATCCCTTATCAGATTTATGATAATAGGTGCCGCGTGATGTCGCGCTCTCTAGAAGAGTTTCTGGCTGCTCGTGTCACTCGTTGCCGACATCGTCGACGGTCTGAAAACAGGGTCGCATTGTTGCGGGCTTTATCTAAATAGCGCGACATTCAATTTCCGACAGCGCTGCAGGCCTGAATCTATGCCACTGTAGATTTAATCGCGCCCGGATAGGAGATACGTTCGTCCACCGGCGCGGAGATAATTGATGGAGGAGGAATCTTTAATGCGCAGACCTTCTGAAAAATCGAACAAAGCCACGCCTTGACAGTGGCGATAGATATAAATGCGGTCTGTGCAGCAGAAATATAATGCGTACCGAGAAGTCGCGGGATTCCCCGAAGCTGCCGTCGCCGCCACGATCTCCAAAAGCAAGATATTAATTAGTACGCTTCTCGACGGAAACATCGCGCCAAGAGGGACAGAGATGGCCCGAGATTAGGCGCGCTTAATTTTAAACCGCGCGAGGTGTTTCGAATCCAAAGCACGCCGACGAGGCCCCATACTCTGGACCATTTTTATGATCGTTTTGATCTACGACTCGATGGTCTTTCGCGATCGATGAATAAATATTGATCCAGTAGGCGTATGAGATAATAACTTGGCGTTTTATTCTGATTCTTATTTTTGTAATTTCAGACTTGATTCAAGATTTATATTAATATTTAACATTAGTGTTCATAAATTCTTGATAACTCTTTCATTTACTTTACCTTTTTTTTTTAATTATCACCGGTATTGCATAGTGCTTAAGTGGACTCAGTATATATCTTGTAATATTCATCCCATTTCTTTTTGTCACTTTAAATTATTTTTGTTCTTAAAAAAATATAAATCAATTTCTATGATGCGATGCATCACATTTAATTAATTAATGTAATTGATTTGTTGCAAACGTTTAAAAGTGTGTACAGTGCATAAAGGTGCAGATCAGTAGAGAAGTGCCTGTGCGTTATTGTTTAGAGTGTCCAAATATTTACGTATTATCGTAATAACACTGTATATATTTATATAACACTGCATATCTATATACGGAATGAGTCTATGTGAAATGTCTACCACTGCATGTAATTACTTTTGTCGTATTTCGCACGATTTCGCATTTTTTGTTATGCAAAAATCAACGTCCAATATTTGCATTGCGTTTTCATTTTTACCCGCATCGATCTATATTTTTTTAATACTATTTTAAAATTAAAGTATCCTCTTACCTTTTCGTTTTGGTAGGCTGTGACGGCGATGAATTCCGTTTCTTTGAAAACGTAACTCCTGAACGTCGAATACGGAAGCTTCAAAATATCGTTTGCCCTGACGAGATGAAACCTGGGCTGATACTTATGCATGGAGTTCAGTATCGTCTGTAACAATAAAAATGGAGCATACATTGGGACAGACTATAGTATACTTCTGGTCAATCATATTACATAAAAAATTTTAATCATTACTTGTAAAAAAACAAGATTCATATTTTGCACGTTTCAGTTCTTCGACAGAGAAGTTTTATATGTTCATGCATTTTTTGGTTCGTTTCTTCAATATAAATAATTTGGAAACCTATTTTTAATGAAATAAAATCAACAAATAAGAAAAAATGTTCAGCATGTTAAAAGCTTCATTATTATAAACAAAATGCAAGCGCGTGACATTATTTAAAATGCCGCGAACTTTCAGCCAACAACTTTACTCCGCAGGTAAAAGACTCGTCCAATATTTACTGCGAGAGTAAACTTTTGCGCTCTAATTTTCTAAATAACCGTCGGTGATCTAGGGAGCTTTTTAAAGTTTCTCTTGTGACGGTGAACATATCGAAGACTAGTTTCAGCTCAACTCCCAAGAAGCCCATCCTGAATAATGAACGAGCAAAAATGGCGTCGCGGATACAGAAAGACAAAGAAAGAAACGGCCAGTCAGAATGCCGGTGACATAGACGAAGAAAGGGAATGGGAGAAAAAGGGAAGAGCAAAGTCGTGCTTGCACGACGATAATGACTGGGTACGACAATCGCCTCAACAACGACGACGGCGACATGTGTACCTATGCTGGGTGCAGGATATTCGCAAGCGCGAATTGCAATCGACGTCAGGTCGTTTCCGTCTCACTCCCGCGGCCGAAGGATTGACCGCCATTATGTAGGGCATAATTTATTCAACGGGTATCGCTGCTCAGGGAATGATCGATAGGGAGTCCCCCGGAGCCACCCATGATCGAACCGGCAACTCCGTTCATGCTGTTTAACGATCGAAGAAACGAGACTCGTTGACTTTCCTTTCGATTCCGACATTTTTAGTTTGCCACGATACGGAGAAGTAAGACGCGCAGGCCGCCCGTATCGATCACCATTCGCGGAATGTCGAGCATATCAAAACACGCCTGTCTTTATTTTCCGTGCGCTTTATTTATTGCCATTCTTATTAAGCTTCAATTGTTATACAGAAGTACAGTAGAACCTGTCAGTAATAACGCGGTCCATACTTTCTACCTTACATTGGTCTCAGCAATAAATGATGAGCAATTTCATAAATCACAATAATCTCATTGTTCTAATCATATATCCCAAGTGAAGGACCTACATTGAATGTCTATGTTGCCAGTAGAAAGGTTATAAAATAAAAAAAAAAAGTAAAGAGATATTCATTAATAAAATTAACTCTAAAAGGGCAAGACATTCCATACCTAACTCGAAAGTATGCGTGCTGAACCAGCATCAGTACAAGTGAATAGTCTTGTGATAACAGCAGTGGTTTCCCAATCATTCCTATTAACAACATTGTAAACTGCAATTGACGACTCGTTAAAATTCACAATAAACGCGAGAAATCGTAAAGGCAATAGTTTCGTCCGAGATGTAACGACAAAGCTTCGGACAGTAAACAGTATCGTTAATGAGACGTTCCATCGCAAAATGTCTTAAGGTAGTAAGAATATCCGTAAGTTCTTCGAGTCGCAATTGCGTTCTGTTTAACCTCGCGATTTTAAGGCAGAAGAAGAAATACGAGGCGGTAAATACGGACCAAGGGTCGTTTCGCATATTTTCACCAACTGTTCTTCCAGAAATCATAAAGCATATTACGACGTAATCAATTATCGAGGTAGATAAAATTGATACATAATTCAACCTTCATAAATCCCAATTCCGAATCCTATACCTTTGTCTTTTCACTGTGCAATCCATTACTACTTTACTGCCACCTTTTACCGGAGTTTTCTAGGAGGCAAGGTCGCTATTGGAACGTGCATAAAGAGGCCGCGATCGAGTTCAAGTTAAAAATTAATTACTCGATAATCCGCTAAGCCGGGGGATAAATAATCATTTTTGCGGTAAGAGCCGAACGACGAGCTCGTCCGATTCCGGTCCGATTACGAGCGCACTTAATTGCACGAGAAGACGAAAAAGAAGGAGGCGTTATCTCCGCGCGAACGACTGAAACAAAAGACCCGCGGCGTCGGGGCGGTCGTAAACGCTGCTGGTATATAGGTATACCGCATCGCGCATTTTTCTCGGCCCTGTATATATAGCGTTCGACGTTCGCATCGTACCGGAATCACCAGTGGAGAAGCCAGCCGGGACACCTCGTTGGGTAATAAATAAAATATCCGATGGCTATTACGTATAGCGATCGCCGTCTGGGCGGTGCGGCACAAAGAAAAATAATTAGCGACCGCTGAGATAGCATTAATCTAGGCGTTTGTCATTAGCCTATCAAACCCATATACCCCGCCATCGCTTCCCTCGTCCACTCCTTTAATTCGACGGAGTAGTGTCGGACCCAACGGTATCCTGCCGTCTCGCCTTGACTACGATGGGAAATATGTATATGCGCGAACACGCCGAGCAATTAGTATTTCTCGGGAGGCTATCTGCACTCGCGACGACAACGAGAACTTTCCCTTCGATTCGCTGAGGATTTCCTTTAGAGAGGGGAGTGGGAACGACAGAGCGGCGGCCAGTATCGTGCCGCGAGAATTGACCGCCGAGATAAAGCTCAGGAAAAAGAAGAGATTCGAGTAGAGTCGCGGGCACACAGAAGCCGACGCGGCTAATGACTCTGTCCGGAGTAATCTCGGGGTGTTATCTGTCCGGCTACCTGGGACCCACCTACTTCGAATCACGAGCCCACGAGCCCGAGGTGCTTTACGACCGATTGACTCCGGAACCTGCGCCGCCGTCGCCGATGCACACGCAGCGCACGTACCGGAGATATCCTCGGTCACTCGTATATTCGGTGCCCAGTGCAGGATTGGTCCCGCAACAAAGGCGCTCCGCACTAACGACTCTTCGCAACCGAAGAATAAGGAATTTATATGTATTTCGTGCGGGAAATGAAGAAAAATAGCGCGAGTCGCGACCTTGGCTGCGAAAAATGCTAATTGACGCTTCGACTTTGCCGGCTTCGATTTTACGAGTAGCAGTATGCTTGGAAATTAGTAGTTCATTCGCTGAAAATGTCCGTTACTTTATCGATACTTCGCCTATCAAATCATTCAATGAAGCTTTGATCCCACCGCTACCAGATGAAAATACTGGCAAGAATCTTATTGGTGAATCTTATTCCAACATTTATCGTTTTGTTCGATGAATCCGAGATTACATCTGACTCGGATAGACAAATTCGTTGAAACATTAGGAAACCTTCTGGTGAAATTTAATAAAATCGCAAGAAAGCTTAAGAACCCCTCTTTCAGTTTGAGAGCGAAGAAGTTAGCTGATAGTCCGAGGATTACTTAGAGTACGGTACATAAAGCAAGTATGGAGTTAGTTTGCGGCCGACACACCTACACGGAAGGTCGAAGGGTGCGCGAGAGCGACAGGGGAGTAAGATTGCGGCGAAAGGGTGGTACGTTGCCAGACGTGGCGCCACCTTGGCAGGAAGCGGCAGAGAAGTGAAACTTTTAGTTAGGGGTGGTGGTGTAAGGTTAGGTGCGAGGGCCGGAAAGAAAAGGCGAGATACTGGCTATGGGGGTGGGATAAGGAGGTGGTACAGGTGGTGGAAAAGTCGGTAGACTTCATCCTGGTATCGACCCACAGTAAAAGGGGAGGATTTTTCTACTCGTAGGGAAGAGGGAGAGGCCGTAGCTTCTACACTCGTCGAGACGCTGGGCGTGCGAGTACTCTACGTAGACATCAGCGAGTGGATGCACTTGTCTAATTATGTAATACTGTGTTCGCGATATACCGGCATCGATCGTCGAGACAGATATACGACACCCGATCCTTTGTACAATGAATTTGAATGCTCAGCACGTCTTCAAATTTTGGTCGTCGACATTTGATACGAACGTGATAAACGCCAATTTGCATATTAACCATCGTCATGTGACGGTCGGTGTCGTTAACATTCAACGCATCGTTTTTA
The DNA here is from genome assembly GCA_030522945.1 of Trichopria nigra. NCBI lineage: Eukaryota > Metazoa > Arthropoda > Insecta > Hymenoptera > Diapriidae > Trichopria > Trichopria nigra. The sequence continues at coordinate 15,140 of JAPYZR010001634.1, forward strand.
AAAGACGGGTTTCTTTTCGTAAAGCTTTTGCTGTCACCTGTAGTACAATTTCGAGAGGTGTAAGTGGAATATTAATTTTCGAGTTATTTGCTACGAAACCATTCTTCACGAACAGGTTGTCGAAAAAAGTCTTCCGGGTACATCTGTATGAAATGAAATCAATAATTCATACGTGCTTGGCCAGATGTAGATAAAGAATAACCGATGTAAGGAAAGTTTTACGAAAATCTGCCGTTTGCTTACCGAAGTCCACATAAAAGATTTTTCCCCTCGTCTTTGAAGCGTAACCACCCGGCACACGGAGGAGATACATTTTAAAAGATGGGAAATGCCACGCGGAACTACAGGAAAGTGTGAAATTGATATAAGCTATAATACGACATCAAATAGATTACGATTGATGGGTTCAGTAAGATGACATGTCATCATTATTTCGCTTTCCAGAAGTGTCTGGATACACTCCTATCATTGAATCCCACATGTTGCGTTGCAAAATGGCACACAATTGAACTCAAAACAATACGCTCCAATAATTATTGATTAAGATACTCGGTGTTTCCATTCTATAACGAACCTAACTTCGCTTCTTGGATCAATTATTTAAAATACCGCTGACTTACAGAGGCGCTGATTGAGACGTACAATACTGATTTATCTCATTCGTATTGCAGCGACACCCGAGATGATTTTCTTCTACCCGGGGTGTTTCGACCCTGTAATTTCGTTTCCGTGGGTCAATCGTGAAATAAAAAAGGCTGAAACAAGCTCGACGGTGAAACCACCCCTACGTGAATTCACCGCGGCTGCAGAAACCCACCCTCTTTCATACTCGTACACGTCTTATTGTGCGACCCGATTAAGCTATTTCTTCAGCAATCGCTCTCTACCTACCTACGCCGTTTTTTTTTTTTTTTATCAACGGACCTCTGACGAGGCGCAATTGATCCGTCCAAGGCCTTCCAAATACTACGTGTGGTTGATTGCTAAATAATCGTCGTTTTACCATGACGACATTCGAGAAAATGAGTACTGCGAAAGTACAAGTTAAAGTTCTAAAAAAGAAACAGAATTTATGACGTCACAAAAAATGGGTTAAAATATTTTGAAACCCGATTTAGAGTTGCGTAGAATTATGCGCAACGTCTTTCATTTGGATTTCTCGTTTGTGTGACGTTATCTAATATCACGTATACCAATTCCATCCGATTGACCGGAGGCAGTACAAAAAGTGCCTCTTGATAAAAAAAAAAGTAGCGTCGGGTGTGTATTGCAATAGGCAGCGGCAGAATCGTAAATTACACAGATGATTACGGAGCTAGATAACCTTTCTTAGGGAGGTCAAGAAGCGCGGCGGAAGAAAGTCCACGAGTGTTAACGCATGAAATTCGTTTTCTACTTCCATTTCTTTCCGGCGAGCCGCTCTTTTCACACCCATGCGCATCGCTCTTTATCTAAGTGACTTGTGTCTCAGTGCAATCGTCGGTTGGTCATCCTTATCGTCCCGTCTCTCGCGATAACCCCAGAGTTCAAAGCGTTCTATCATAATGTACTGACGAGCCTGGATCATTCTCGGGGGGTTAACATAATAACATGCGTGGGTTCATAACCGACGTTTTTTGAGAATTCCAAAGTTTCAACAATCTGTATTTCCTTAACAAAAGGCGCGGCATGAAACTTGGTGCGGAACGAGTTTTAGATTCTGAATCTCGATCGCGGGTCGAACTTTACCATTCCGACAAGTTTTCAGGAAGGTGGAAAGATGAGAGGCAAAATCAGTTTCCGTTTATTTGCTTGGAACTGAGGACTGACGCGCATGTGATCCTGTCGACTTCTGAGGCGCCGACGCACAAACTTCGCTAATGGACGTCGGAACAAGAGTCGAGAGGACTCTTGCGCCTCCTCGCCTGTTTAAATGTTTTAGGGCCTCTGTTTAACCAACTTACTTACTGCCTCTGTGGAAGACTGCCGCTGCTATTTGCACGCCGTTCCCTTCGATTCCGAGACACCTCGAACCTCTGCCCGAGCGCGTACATCCTTTGGCAAACGAAGAAATACTCGCGCGAGAAAGAAATTCAATATGATTTTTTAAAACGTTGTTTAAACAGCTTTAAATATACAATTATCATTTTACTGATTTGTAATAATTTATTGAATTATGCAGATAATAATCTGTAGAACCGTATGGTCGAGGTTGTAATTCTCACTATTTTTGCTCCCGAGTAAATTGTTTTAGCTCATTAATACTTGTTGAAAGAACCATTAATCACGAGAAATAAACTACCATTCGACGATGGACTGTCATCTGGCTTTACAGACGATTAATTATTATCTCCGTAGCGTACAATGCATATAAATAGACCGAGTAATGCTAAAGTGCAATCAAATTACCTTCACCAGAAACAACTGCATTAGACGAGGAAAGGAAATTCGAGGAAGATTTCATATTGTTTGTAACGAATGACGTTAAAGTGAGATACGATTTCAGAGTTAACTCGTTTCGATTGAGACCTTTCAGAAATATAAGCAGACTGTTCAAAATTCTTGACATTCGCTAAGACGACGACAAGCAATCGAGGTAAAATTACATAAAAAGCTCGCGACGGGCACACTGACAAAAAGCACAGAATAAGCGTGTGCGAATTCTCAACCGCTTTGAAGGAAGGAGAGAATGAAAAATGTTTGCCCAGTTGGTTGCGTCGGTGCACCCGCTGGCTGCAGTCAACTCCGGTAAGGAGAGAGGAGAGAGACAGGGCGAGAGGAAAAAACCGGAAACCAACAAAGCCACCGGTGATTCCGTGTATTTCGCATTCTGGTGGCGCCAGCAGGTCCGCGAGGGTCACAGAGCGATTCGTATACGAGGAAATCCGGAGCGCGGCGCATCGAGTCGCGAAGCAGCAAAGAGGGCCTCATTATGTTTCAGTAATTAGCCGAATCCAACGGGTGTTTTCAATTTGCTCAAAGAGGCCGCTTGTCTGCGTGCGCGCGCGCGTGTCAGCCGCCCCCGGATTTTCGGCGCCTTGCGAAGAAGAGAGACCCATTTCGGCAAGCGCCGCCGCGGCCCCGGGACGAACAAAAGGAGATGAACGCGGGAAGAACATCAAAGAAGGAAATGCCAAAATTGTATCGTTTGTGGTGCCTTATTCCCTACAAAGCGAGTTTTCGTTCACTCGGGTCCATGGTGCCGAAGAGCTATGATTTTACGCGTCGTCCCACAAGAAATGCAAAAACCTCGTGTTACGCGGACTAAAACAGAAAGTTAGACTCCCGACCCTTTGCTTAGAACATCATTTTGGAGCTTAACGCTGTAGTAGAGGTATTCATCAAGGAATTTCTATTCCGTCGCGAAACAGTAGAACCTACCACTGACAACGCTATCACTGGTAATGTAGTTGAACCGGTGACTTGTAACGTACATTTTTTCTCTTCACCACTCACGTGAAATACGTGATCGGTGCAATTATAAGGCGTACAATGAATAATGTTACTTTCCAATACCAATATTTTTCGGTGGGAACACCGGCAAGCGTTAGTAAAAATGACGCGACAGTCCACCATGAGGTTTCCTAATAAAGTGAAGTGGACAAAATCAGCCATCCAGACGAATTCGTTAAACACGTGTGCGAGGGCAAGCAGTCACAGTTGATTGGGCGAATACGGACGCGGCAGGAAGACAATAGGAGTTTGACCAATAGGCTACTTGTGATTGTCGCAATCGTCACCCGGAGGTGGCTCCAATATAAATTATGATTGATGAATTTATCGAGCGCGCAAGAGAGCGAATGAATTGAACAACCAGGGAGCGAGCGGACGTAGCGAGTGGCTCAGCGTTAAGCAGGATGCAGTCCCGCCGAAGCGGACCCATTAATATCCCTCTTGTTGCCCCATTACGTTAAATTTTATCATTTCAATTCATTTTTTTTAAATGGCCGACGAAACGACCGACGATTATTCATTATTCGAGCATCTTCGTAAAACGTTTATTTACAAAGTTCGTAGGTGGTCCGCGTTGATTAAATTTATTTTTTGCGTCACGTATACTTTGACGAGTATGGATAAAAAGTGGAGGTTTTATTACATATGGTTGATTGCATACATGTAATGCACGCACCGAAAATGTGAGAAAAGATTTCTACAGTAAGAAATATGTCCATACGTCTACCGCATTTTCTATTACCCGTAACTGCCAACGATTGCAAACAAAAAAAAAAAAAACAAAAAAAAATAACAAATACCCGCCTCTAAATGTATTTCAAAAAGTAAGCAAGTGCTACGTTTTCTCTGTCACGAGTGTACGCTTACTTCGCTTCACACGGATGAAGCCACGGCTGAGGACCCCGCCAGAAAAGCCTTCCGGAAAACACCTGTTCGCTCAGCCCGAGGCTTTGTTTCTATCGGACGAGCTGCGTCTAGCATTGCCTCTGGCTATTGAAATGGAAACAAAAAAGGCGGATATTAAAAAACGTCGAAATGGTGAAGTTCGTCTTTTCCTTAAGTATATATAACGAGACCACGAAGCGCAACCGAGGGTGGTCCGACCGCGCGAGAACTTTTTATAGCTCGTTTTTTTCTCACGGAGCGCATTAACGGGCGCCTCAAAAAGAGGTAAACTTCTCAGGTCTGCACACCTTCACAATTATTCCACTTTCATTTTGTTCTTATTATCGTACTTTCTCTTCATCTTATTCTCTCGATGCTTCTTCTTCTATACTTCCATGGTTACATAGAACTGCAATGGCGAGCTATAACACGTAGCCTCCAACCGTGGAACCGAGTTTGCGGTTGTCTGTGTCTACGAGAACGAACGGACGAGGGAAGGAGTAAACGAACGAGAGAAAAAGGGTGAAAGAGGCAGAGGAAGATCGACGAATAAGGACGAGTATAGAAATGGAGAAAGATAGAGAGAACAAGATAGAGAGTGAGAGATGCGACGCGTCGAAGGAAAAAGAGAAATAGGACTGAGGCAGGCCGAGACGGTGTAGATGGTTACCTTGGTAGGCTGATATAATGTAGCCAGCTGTAGGCAGCGGTAATCACATGTTTGTTTAAGCTCTGAAACCCCTCATCTAGACACGGGTTCTCTATTTCTTCTCCACTTCTCGACCACCCTCTTAGCCTGCCGGACACGGGCCATCCTAAGTTCTTGTATTTCAAATAATAGAGATATACATTTGTGTCATTTCTTGATGTCTACTCCGTTTCCTCGCGATATATATATAGCAATAGAGAAAGAAGGAAAAACAGAGGGACCAAAGAGATACTTTACACCCGAGAGATGATGGATGACCCGCGCTCAACGACTCCTATATACTGCCGTTGTGAGTGTATTAATGGACCGCAGATTTTACGCACTTTACACTTCCATAATGGCTGATGGGTATCCGTTTTTCACCCTAGTTATGCGTGCATAAACTACTTTTGGGAACAATGTTATGGCATCCCCCAATGTAGAGGGTCACGCTAAGAAACTTGAGATTCCAGGCGACTGTCGGATGACGATAAAAAGAGCCATATTTGCCGAAAACTTTGGTTCTATACGGAAAAAAATGTTGATGGATTTTTTTAGATAAAGCTTTTAAAGTCATAGACAGACGGTATAGATCATGAAATCATACAGAACAAAAGAGTTAAATAGAATATTGTGATAAGTAGAAAAATGTTAATCTATCGATGTCGAGATTAAATTTTCAAAACAGTAGACGTGATATCATAACAAAAACACGTTTCAACGTATTCTTTATAATTTGAAAAAAGGCTGGGAAAGAGAAGCAGATAGTGAGAATGTGCGCGTGTAAGAGAACGACCCAGACGCAGGTGGATTTTATTGCGAACAAATTTCATGTTGGCCGATCTGCGATTAAGAAAATGCTTGGGGCACAATGTAGCGCCTGCATCGTATTATAGCAGTTTCAAATCGAGCTCTCTCTCTCTCTCTCTCTCTCACTCGCTCTCTATCCCTTTCGGTTCCTCGCGGGCGTCCGTGAGCCCGTGAAAGAAGGCGGAGCACCGTGGCGCCATGTCGCGGGGGGTCCAGCGACCAACACCAACACTTCATACACGGACACAGGTGCAGGATTTCTGCACGCATTGGTTCCTCGCATTTTAACTTGGGCTATCGGGGAAGGTGTACTGATGGAGTCTGAGATTTGTGATTTAGATGAGCTCACCTTCGGCTTCTCGCCATCCTCGCCCCACGGCCTTTGTTTTAACTTTTAAAAGTTTCAACAGACAGCTGCGGAAGACGAGGCAAGGAGAAACGATCCGGTCCCTTAATAGTCGCGACCAGGTATCTGGAACAGCGTATAGACAATGATGAAAAATACGAAGACGAGAGTAGAGATTGCCCTTATGAGAAAAAAATTCGAAACGCCAAGAAAGCGAAAAAAGAAAGATGCTTGTGTACACAAAAGAATTGTGCTGCATCGCAGCATTACATGAGCTTCTTCAACTAATATATGGACATAACTTTTTATTTATATAATAGATCTCGGGTTATAAAAATATACACAGGATATAGTTAGATACTCCATTAGGGCTTTCGTATTGGAATGATAGAATTTATAGTAGCAAATAATCGAAAGCGCTTTCCTGGAAGGTGACTTGAGGAGTGAGGGCATCGAATGCAAAAGAGAGATTGCTTGGGTGATCTATCGATATAATCCGTAGCTTCGGCAAGAGGGCGCATAAATAAGATCTACTCCGAAAGAAACACGGGAATCCTTTACTTCGTAAAGATAAACAGCGAAACACCCGGCATATAGAGCCCGGGCTTTCATCGCGCCGACCTTTTCGATAAAACGTTTTGTCGGTGTCGTTTCGCGTATGTGCCCGACGTCTCGTCGCATTCACCTACCACCCAAGCTACCGTATAATACGGACTGCAAATCTTGTCAATTCATTTCTTAATTCATTGCAATCATTTACGGAAACTTTTCTCTCGGCGCGGAAAAAAGCTTTGCTAACAAAAGTCTGGCTAATTTTGCAAAGATATGTAACAGATGTCCCTAACCCCAGGGTAGGATCGTTAGGAAAGCTTCGAGCGTCTGATGCGTTGGTGGGTTATTTCGCTTTATCTTAAAGATTCTGAGAATAGGTCCTTCGGAGCACATTGAAGACCACTCGAATCTGCAATCAACACTCCGTCTACATCGTCACGATGTGCTACTGGAAACTAATCTGACGATAATTCAAGACGCTTGGAATTCAGCACGGAAGCTTTCCCACGGCAGTGTAGAGTATACGGCGAGCGAGTGCCACCCATCACGAAGGTAGTAGCCAACCGATGGATCCGTCAATACTCACACACATATGTTCTTGTATATATACAGACGCGTGGTTTCACGATCGCTCCTAACGAGTCGTTATGGTAATACGTTGAAACATAATGACCTCGATAATAGGATTACCTACGGCCTGTACGCCGGGTCGACTGAGGAACATGCTGATGTTTGCAGTTTGCGTACTATAGGTTTCAAAACTCTACAGTCTTCGCACTATGCTCCTATATAGTCAGTGTATTTCCAAACTTCCATACGAAAAATAGTCGGTGGCAATAATAATTTTAATGACACTACCAACAAGCGTAATCTACCGACATGAAATTAAACTTAGAATTGCTTAGTTAGTTGCAATACCGAATTATGCGAAATGAGACTATTTATCGTATAAGCTGCTCTTTGAAAAAATAAAATTGCTCCGGTTATCGGAAATACTTGTAGATTCTAATCATTTCTCTCTTTTTCTAGAAAAGGGAAATTATCAAATTGGTCGCATTCATGCAGTAGCGATACTTAAGTATCCCTAATGATATTAAAATATTTTATTACCGTAACGAGTGGTACGTATATGTGTGGTGAACGCTGGACCACCTTCTCAGAGTACCGTACCGTGGGATAAGATAAGCGAGCGCGCCCCCTCTTACGCTGCTTTGCATGGTGCGCGTGATCGGTCAATAGCTTATCTATTATAGGCACGCGAGAGTGTGAGCGTGCACGTAAGGAGATATACAACTCGGGGACCGATTTGCTTGTTTCTCCGTACACATGTACATATTAACGATAAAATGCTCGGTGGATTATTATTATTATTAATACACTTAAGTGCCGCATCCTCGTTACTTCTTAATAACCGGTAGGAATCATTGCTGCACTCGGAAAATTCGAACCAATGCAATGCCGGGGTCTGGATGAGCTTAACGAGCTCAAAACTAGAGTTAATGATATAATATTTTTACATTTGACAAACGAGCCAACAACGAGATTATCATCAATTAATCAAAATAATGACAAAACTACAACAATTAGACAAAA
>JAPYZR010001635.1:0-21861 GCA_030522945.1 Trichopria nigra
GCCGAGCTCTAGGACCTATTATTATTTAAAAATGAATCAACTATAGTGAATATAGAAAATGTAGAAGCGCGCGGAGCGCGCGTTCAAATTTCTAGTATAATTAAAAAAGAATTACAAAATCCGAATGTGATTTTCATTGTTAAAAGCTAGAGCGAAGTTATAAAGGATTTATCGTGCAAATTGTATTATTAGAATTTTCAATAAGTCGCTTTAAACAATAGAAAAGAAGTTCGTATAAAACCGCATGACCATGACCGCCCTACCGTAACCGATTATAAATGTTTGTTACTTTTATTATTTTTTGAAAGTTTGAAGAAATTAACATCATGCGAAAATATGATTAGGTATATAAATCGATAGTCCTTGGTGACGTCATCCAGTTTCACCTGTACCGTGTCCTTTGGTTTGAATTGATAACCGAAACATTTTCATTTCATCAAAAACTCTACTTTTATCTCTACATTTTAATTCTAAAATAATTTATTCGAAATGATTTATAGAATTGATTTTAAATCCTCTGTTTTAATACCATTTTAAAGCAAATATGTCAAAAACTTTCATTGAAAAGATATAGTAAAATGCAAAATGCAACTTCCTTGTTCCTGTAATTGATGTAATCAGGAAAAAAAAAAATATACAGACTGTATAATCAATGGCTGATCATTCGAGCGAAAATAATCGTTAAAACAAACCGTCGAATCGAATGAAAAGACCAAGTTTTTCATTCGCCGCTGCTCATTAGTAGATAAGGCGATTTCAAATATCATGCATACATTTTCTGCATTTTTTTACAGCCGAGGACCATGACACCATTAGAGGAATTCTTCCATCTGTAGATAAACATTATATATACAAATGTAATTGCGATGAGCATGGAAGAAATTATACGGTAAAACCGGACAAACCAGTTGGTAGGAGGAGCCTAAAGCCTCCCCATGGGTTCGAAGACCTATAACGGATAAACGAAATTAAAAATTGTAATCGCGAATCGATCATTTTAAAGAAAACTCCTCTCGTACATTTACATTTTTAAATGCCTTCTATTTTCTACATTAGAATCCTAATTATCATTTTTTTTTTCAATTTTTTCAATTAATACATGAAAAATTGATAATTGATTTCTTTTTTCAATTAATGGACTTCATTTTTTACGGACAAGCACACGCGATTAATGGCTAAATAATAAAATGAAGTCTCTTATGTAGAATTTCAAAGAGTCTTTCTTCCATGAATTGAATCATACGATGAAAGAGTGTGTCGCTTCCGTATGTAGATCCAGTAGTAAGCAACGTGAAGAGATTTATGATCACTATAAAGAGGTGCTATTCGATACGCTTCTTCCAATGTCGCGAGTCACCAATCGCTGTAATTCGCATTATTATTGGCACTTTACATTTTGTTTTATTGGCGCCATAATAATTATCAACAAGGTATTATACAAATATAAATTCCGATAAGAGTTATATATACGGATAAATTTTTAAACAGAAATTGAATTATATTATTATTATTATTATTATTATACGACTTTATTGACACAAAGCATTACAATCCAAATTGAATAGTTTGGGTCAATGGGCGAGCCACAGCTATAGCGACTGACCCATATATAAAACGTTGGTTATCATTTTTTTTTTATGACTCACGATTATAAATATTGTCATAATTTCCTGCCATAAAAAAGGGCAAAGTTCACTCGGACTCTTGCAATCATTAAAAATGGTATATAATGTTGCGTCTCATATATATACGCGACTATTTTTTATCTCAGTATGGTCAGTATGCAACTATTACATCCGCGTAAGAATGTAAAAAAAAGAAGTATGAAAAGATAGCATAACGTGTTTCAATTGACGAAAAATTTTTCACATTCGAGTGTCATTTTTCCAGGGAAGGGACATGTATGTATCACTGTCGTAATAACGTAGAATCAGAGCATAAGGCACGACAATTTGTCGCTGAAAAGCGAGGGAATTGATTCAAATTGACTCCATTATAGGCGAAGACGACACTATACTATTCCGACCTATAACCGCATCTATCGTGCACCTTATACACATTCTTCGCCTATACTCTCAAGGTAAAGCGGAAATAATTATGCCCCTTGAAATTATTAAAATTTACGATTTTCTCATCACTATTATTGCAAACTCTTAATTATAAATAAGTAAGTATACGAGGCAATTACGATTTACATAACGGCATACATAAGGCAGTGCGTACATGTGTAATGAAAACGTTCACACGTTCCTTAGTCTCGTTCTGCGATTGGCGAATACATATATATATATATATATATATATATATATATATTTTGATTCGTCCATTTCACGAGGCTTTTATTAAACGATCGTTAATCTATTATCGCCTAACTTGCGGAATTAAGTTTACGACCGATTAAATCATCTGCGAGTAAATCGTCGCCGATTGAAAATTTGCACGGCCGATTGTTTGCGTTGAAGGCCTCAAGCCATTCAAAATCTAACATGGACGGAATTGCCCATTTCGAAAGACGTCAAACTTTTGCTTTGCCATGGAAATGAATATGCGTACAACATCAGCCACTTTGAAAGTATAGCAATCTCGAACCCGGTAAATGTAACGAAAAAGAAAAAAAAAAAAAAAAAAAGAATAGTGAACTGATAAAACCTGCTTCGACTAGCGAGCCAAAACGTGACACATTTTATTTAAGAAACGGTTTATACTGGCCTTAATTATTAAATATTATCCAATCATATACGAATCTTTTACGAAAGTTGTCTTGTTTAAATCAACTCTATCATTTTCCAATATGCATTTCCCTGTTTGAGGATCTGATAATAATCGTAATTTTTAGCAATTTTCAGAGATGAAGTGCAATTCATATCTTCAAAACGTTTCTATTGGCTTTCGTACGACTCTTCTTGTATGAAGTTTCGTAGGCGATGCACTTCGCGGATAATAAAAAGTGGTTTTTAATTTAAACAAAAAAATACTCATAAATGAAAATTATTTTTCAAGGTAAACCAGAACACCGAAGTTTGAATAACGATACTGAACATACTTGCGGAATAATTATTACTGGCTTTAATGATTTTGTCATTTATTCTTGCAAAATATGGTTCAATCGAATAATAATAAATCGGATTTAATATATTTCATTCAAACTGATAATAATATATCTCTCATCTTTCCTCTTAATCCCTCTCACTCTTCAACTTTTAAAATAATACAACATATGAAATTGTTTGCCTTTCTTAAACTGACATATTTTGTTAATCTTTGTTATATTTTTTTATCAGCAAGCTGATATACCCAACCTCACCTCGTCGTATACAAAACTATATTTGTTGTGATCTTCGAAAATATGTTGTTTACATTTTACTGCCTGGTTGTTAAACGTCGTAATTAGACCTAGTATACGACCTTCATACTTTTTATTGTATTTATCGGATTTAGTACTGCTTTTTATTGTAAATAATTTACATTATAAAATTTATTGATTTTTCAATAGTTTCTTTTGAAAATTTATGAAATATACTCGCCTAATAAACAAAAAATGATAAAAATACATAAAATACCTCGAAATTGTGTAAGGAAAAACTTTATATTTTGATGATTAATCGATTTTCAATTGTCTGGTAATAGTTTTCCACCTGGGTACGAAAACCTTATCCAAAACCCTGAATCCAATTTCTCGGCGCATGTGAATGTTTTTCTATTCTGAATGCTTTTGAATTACAGAGAAAGAATAATACTCTAAGTTTTGAATATCTTTGGATCTTCAATAAATTTTTAGGTTAGGGTCAATTGATTTAAAAAGGACACAAATAGTATTAATCAAAATTAAAATAAATCCGATTGAAAATTTAAATTTTGATTTATACTTTGTATCCTTTTTATTTACGTTTTGTTTATTAAGTTCCTTGACGTCATCATTTTTACTCCCATCATTTTTACCTCAACAAATGAAAATGTATTCAAGAGGAATTAAAATCTTAAATTCTTTTAATTCTTCTGAATGCAATTTCGTGACTCCGAAGGATAGACATGGAATAAAAAAAGATTTTCGGGTCTTTAATAAATTTTGAGCTTAGGATCAATGTATGTAAAGAATTTACAAATATTCAAAAGTATATTCAACGTTGTTTTCTCGAATCTTTTTTAATTTTTTTCTTTTCTTCAGAGTGAAGAAATTGGATTCACGAGAATTATAAGAATTTAAGATTTTAATCCTTCTTGAATCTATTTTCATTTGTTGGGGTAAAAATGACGGGAATAAAAATGATGACGTCAAGGAACTTAATAAACAAAACGTAAATAAACAGGATGCAAGGCATAAATCGAAATTAAAATGAATCCAATTAAAAAATCGAATTTAATTTTCATTAAATTTTTATTCGAAAACCAAATTTTGAATAAATTAAATCCCCAAGAAAACGAAAAAGGATTGAAAGTTCAAAAATTGGATTAACAACAATTCAGATTGATTCAGATGGATCCATTCAACGTAACAATGAATACTTTCCTATCGTACTTAACTCAAAATCTGTACTTTCAATCCTTTTTCGTTTATTGGGTCGACCAATAAGAAATGAAACGTGCCAAATTTGGATTTGTTTAGATAAAGGTTAGGTATTGATTGAAAGTTGTGTCGAAAATGTTTAATAATTAATTAAAATATCAATTCATTCCAATGCAATTTTATAAATAAAAAATATTATCAATCCTTAAAATTGAGAGACGAATATATAGAATTTATATGCATACAAATGTATTGAAACGTATTGTAAATCCGTTTAAATCTATTTTCGATTACGGGGTAGTGAAAATTTACGAAAAATTGAGAAATCAAATTTTGAATATGTAGTAAATACTCCGATACCCAGAATTTTATCGAAATCGAACTTAACCTTGAGTAACTATTTCAGTTACAAGGCCGACTAAAAGAACGTTTGAAGTTTGAATCCAAGCAAAATATTAGCAAGGTAATGAGTGAAGAAAATCAGAGCGATCTGCATTTATGGAAATGCAAAGAAGTCTGAACTGATTTAGAGTCATGTGTGTAGGCTGCATGCGTGTCGTTAGGAAATCGAGATCACGATAGGAGTAGATTATCTGCGGATTGACATAGATTTTTCGTCAGATGTTTATACATCTGATACTCGATTTTCAAATGGGAAGATTTTTATATATGTTTTTTCTCAAATTCGACCAGAAAATTTCGAATGAAATATTTCCTTGATTATAGAATACCAGAACAAAAATTAAAGTAAATACTTTAATGTAAATCTTCAGGCTTGATTACCCAACAAACGAAGAAGTCATGAATCCTAATTCAGCGTCAGAAATTAATATATTACCTAACAATGATGTAAAATGTACTTTACGCAATCAATTGCAAAAACGAATTCTTTTCTATCCATGCCATTGTTAAAGTATTGAAAAGAATTCGTATTTCTGACTCTTGATTTTTGACGTTTGTTATTGATTTGAATTCTTCTTCGTTTACTGGGATAGGCCTGTATCCAGCTTGCGAAAATGTATTGAAACGGATTCAACAGAATTAAAACACAAATTCAGTTAAATATAGAAACGAATTCACGTCCGTACTTCAATAAATTCCAATGCCTTCAAATCCACGAATTATATTTATCAATTAAATTCTATCCTTTTCAATGAATCCATATCAATTCATGACTGTACGAATTAAGTTTTATGCTTTTCAATTTATATTCATCCATAAATAATCATAACTTCTAATTAAAATTATACTTAAATGTATTGAAAAGCATTAATAAGCTTCATTTAAGAATTTTACTTTTGAATTCAAATGCATTAAAAAGTATTCAAGTAACCTAACCTTGCTTTGTTGTAATTCAATTTTTTCTTTGACTCTATCGACTTCATTTCAAGACATTTTCAATTGTTGATATATATATATATTTATTTATATATATATATATATATATATATATATATATATATATATATAATTTATATATAAACGAAATATTAGGTATTGCCATACCGTCATTCATACTTTCTCGGATATTCAGTCTGCATTCAGTCAGAACTTCGTCTAGAGCTTCAATCGGTTATTAGTATAAACCTGCGGTTTGAATGTGCGATTCAAGCACTCCATTAATTGGTCATAACTGCAGTCAGATTAGGTCAAGCCGTTAGTTTCGTTTGGTCACACCTTTACTTATCTTTCTATGACTTTATAGTCTGCATTTTTGTCACGCCTCCAGTCTGACCTACATGCATCTTCAGGCTTTTTATCGGATCAGTCCTTCAAGATGGTATCTAATTTTTGGTAACTTTTGGTAAAATAATTTGCTTGTCATTTCTGATTAATCTGGCATCATCTTTATTTCTTGCTCTATGGACATTCAATAAATATTAGGCGTTAGGGTTTTGATCGATACGAAATCCATCATTCGATCGAATCTGATAAGGTCTCCTCAAAGTTGGCAGACAATTTGGTCAAATTTGTTCTGATGGTCCATATCTTTATGACAAACCTAATCAGACCATCACATGGACTTTCAGTACATCCATTGGGCGTCTATCGGACATCCACTGTGTACGTGCAATGCTTGCACGACTAACGTAAACACAGATAATACGTTTTTGGAATGGACGTACATTGACCCCATTAGCACTGGACGACCAATGTTGCCCAAGTTTTTATTATTTATCTTTACGTCCATCGTACATCCATCGCAAGTCCAGTGTACGTTCATTGTACGCAGAATGGCCGGTCCTGACCAGTGACAACTGGATATGCAATATGGACATCCAATGGTTCTATCTGGTTATCGGTCAATGTACGATGAATTGTGGACGTGCATTATCATCAGTACACATCTGGCCATCCAATGTACGTCCAAATCTCGTCCATGATGTGTCGAAACAAATCGTATGGACGTCGCCAGTCTAGTGATCAGGATACAGATAAGCTTGAAAATGCACATTGGCATGGGTAAAACGTAGAGATGATGAAGCGTCGAAGATCACAGGAGAACGAGGAAAGGAGGAAAGAAGAGTGTATACGGTATCGGGGAGTAGGAGAATCACACGGACGACACGAGCTCGTCAGGTTCGGAGGATAGGGGACGCGTGTATACGTATATATGCAATGCACGGGAAGGTGACGGTGGAAAGGCATCGAAAATGGGGCATGGGGGAGGGAGGGAGGGGGTAGGGACCGACGGGGGGCCGAGGAACGGGCTACGAGATTTAAGGTACCCTGAGGACGATGGCAGTCACGCGGGGACCGCTCGTACCGAGCGCACGATTTTCGAGGCTTCGGATGTTTGTACATACACAGTTTGCAGTGATTTCCGATCGTGAGCGAAGCATCCTTCGACTCACCTCATAATTGGTTCGTAAATCAATCAGAGATTTGATTTTATCGGTCGTTACCGCGATTAATCGTGCGTACCCTCCTCCCCGTTCCCTATATATTGCTGCGAGCACAAGTGCACAAACCAGTGACTAATCCACCAGTTCATATATTCGCATCCAAGATCAATGCAGTTATCGTCATATAACGTTCATTCTCGAAAAAAAAAAGAGATCAAACTGGGATTTTACGCCCCCTTCAACCTTTCCTTGTTCCGCGACTTTCAGGTTCGGCGTTCCGTTATATATATATATATAGACTGGTTCCATATGTGTCGCGACCCAAGTCTATTGCAAACCGATTAACCAGCAACAGCAGGAAGTGATTAACGACCTGCCGAATGAAATGTTGCGGATATATATATATATATACACGTGGATATGTGGATATGTGCATATGTACATATATGTATGGAAGCACTGGTTTAATAACGAGCGTTCGGTTTATGCTTATGAACTCTCACGTGCCGTCAGGTTGAACCGTAAAATTGCACCGATGAAGGAAACAAATTCACCAGTCGACTATAGATCACTTTATTCGATATCCAACTTTTCACGCGATTACAATCGTATGACGTGCATACTCCATTTTTATAATGTAAAAATTTACGGTATAAAATTAATCCGAATTAAAGACTATTTATGTGAAATATAGAATATCAATCGGTAAGTTCAGGCTGAAATTTTATGAAAATGTTTGAACATTTAACGTGGGCTTAATTTAGAAAGAATATACTTCTAAACAATTTTGTTGCGGTTTCAAACTGTAGCTTTCAATATCGAATTTGGTCGTTCGAAAATAAAGTGACCGTAAGTTATTCATCGAATCTCCACGCATGTTAGAATCTATAGATCTGATTAGTTTTTGGGATACACCTGTGCTAAAATGGGGGTGGGGCATTATCATGAAAAACTTTAAATATACTTGTAACTTTTACTATGAAGTAACAAAAAAATTGATTACTGATGACACAAAATGTACGGAAGAAAATACAGAATTTAAAGAAAATTAAAGTTTTTTTTTTAATTGACCAATTACAAGTCGAGATATCTACAATGTTCAATAAAATAATAATCTAAAATTCGAAAAATTATATCCAAAACAGAATAATAAAGGGGTGTTCAGAATGACCTTGGAACGTACTCTAAACGATGACAGATGCGATTCTTTCTGAGGATTTTCCGAGCATGAGTTCATAAAGACCACATAATGACACCGGGTTAAGAAAAACCTCAGAAATTCATTAATTTATTGAGAAAAGTGACGAATCAGTACTCGAAATACACGAAATTATATTCCGAATATAAAATTGACCAACCGGAAGTAGTGATATTCCTGATTATAACAGAGGAATAAGCAATACCCTCAATAAATCTCATTTTCTTACGTCATTGATTAAATGAAATGCTATAAACAAATACTTAAAATGAGGGGAATTTCACATCGAGTAAAACAATCATCGGTTTTTTTTAAATTGACCAATCGGAAGTCGAGATATCCCCCCGATTATAACAAAGGAATAAGCGATCCTTAAAAATCTTATATCTTGTTGTAACAAAATCAAAACGGAAGTGCAAAGATTGTTAATTATATAATATTATACAATAAACAAATTTTGTTAATTTTTTTACATTGATAAACAAATTCTAAAAAGTCGTTATTGTTGATACTTTCAGTCATATCTTTATGCAAATTGGGATTTAGGAGTTTTTGGGTAAAATATCTGAAAAATTTGTACCGTTAAATGGTTAATAATATTTCATAAACAAATTTTTGAAACAAAAAGGAACTTGATGAAACAGATTACATTATATATTATATACTATTTTGATTTTGTACTTTGTCATTTCTTTCGCGATTCAAAATCCTTTTGTCGTTTAAAAAACGAAACTAAATAATTATTGGTAATGTCAGTGTGGATAATGTGGATAAATCCATATAAACACGTAATCATGCATGAATAATCATGCAGTGGATGTGCTAATTTTGCGTCCTTAAAATATCTCATGTTTTGCCGTTTTGAACATTTTTAAATTTATCAAACAATAATTTGAGCATGCCATTATGAACATTGCAGAATTAACAGACAATAAAATTTAAAGTATAAGGAAAATAATATTTATATATTATTGTTATTATTATTATTATTTTCGTTGGACTTTAACTTGATAAATACAGAGACTGATATTTGTTTATTTTTCCTCCAAAAATGATCAAAAACATTATATTTCCTTTGTTTTCTACATATCATATACGTATACAAATAATACAACATTGAATTTAAAAAATAGTTTTTAAATATTTTTTATAATTTACATCGGTCTCCAACGTTTCCCAGAAAGGTATTAAAATAATGTTTCTTTTTTTCACATTGTTCAATTTTTAAATACATTTTTCAATACATTTTTTAAACGCAATTTCGTGACTAACGTAATTTAAGATTATACAATTTTAATACTGATAACAATTTACTAACAAAAAAAAAAAAAAACAAAAAAAATAAACGTTAATATCATGAGAATACATAACATTTACTAAATATGTTTAAATTGATTTGATTAATTTCATTCGATTGATGATGCTTTCAATTAATTAAGTACGGATGTAATGTCGAGTAATGAATTCAATATTCTGGAGTGAAGTAAAGTTTACATTAAATTTGCAGCATATATAATGTGAAATTTCAAATTATGGGTGTGCAATTTCCATTAAATATACAGTAATAAGACTTTAACTTTTTGTATTTTGACAATGTCACTCTTGCCGAGTGAATTGTTGACTTTTTATTGAGTATTTACTAGAAATCGATCTTCACGCTAAGAAATTTATAAAAATGTGAATTTCCTGAATAAGAATAGATATCCAATCCCTTATAAATTTTCATTCCACAAGGACTCTTTAAATTACTTTGAGTGTAATTTCACTATAAAAAAAAATGTGAAAATGGAGCTAATCTTTTAAAATGGTAAATTTTCACACTTCAGAAAATGTGAAATGTAATTTCTTAAAATTCTTAAAGAATGAAAATTCACTAGTTTGAGGAGTAGTTCAATTTTCACTTTACGAAATTTTACAGTGTAAATTGAATAGAAACTATAGGTTTCTTATTGCTACTGTGATCAATAAATCGAAACAACGAAAGAATTATACTTATCGTATATTTAATTTGATTTGAATTTTCTTTTATTTATTCACATCAGATATAAATGTATTAGCAATCGCTTAGTATTTGCATGTCTTGTTCAAAAAATTATTATTTAATCTAATATATGTATAGTATATCGTTCCCAAATTCCAGTCAGAAATTTCTTCATTTTGATAAAGCGAGCAAATAGTAATTTCTCAAATTATCCCTGGTAGAAATTAATAGTGGCGTTGTAACGATTCTGTTCAGATTGCCAAGAATAATTACTGATTCTAGACTGGAAAACTTGTGTAGTCCCAACCGTCCCAACCTCCGCAGGTAGACGCCTAATGTAAGGGCTAAGATAACAATCTATGTACAGGATCTAAAAGGAATATGTCCAATTTTGATCTAGGAAAAACTTCATGGATGCAAACCCGTAAAATCTGTCATGTACCTGTCATTCTCTTTTCTTTCTTTATTATTCACTTCCCTTTTTCATTCTTCTTATCTTTCTTCACGACCCTCTTCTACTTCTAAGCATAATTCCTCTTTCTTCGTTGCTAATTCGATGAATAATATTATCAGTTTCCTTTTCTCTTTCTAATATTTGCAATTTAGCAAAAGATTCTTATGTATCATTATGAAAGTCATTTTTATTACCCTAGTAGAAATCTGTCCATTTTTTTCTTACACTGTCCATTTCTCCTGTGCCTTTAACATGGTAAATATCTGAACTGTCTAAGAATTGGCTAAGAAATGTTTTCATTTCTACCAGGGTAAATATTAAATTATTTTTCACTTTTAATTTTACTTTATACTTTCGTTTACGAGATAGTTCACGCGTTCTTTCTTTTCCATTTCGACGAATTTTATGAAACCTAC
The DNA here is from genome assembly GCA_030522945.1 of Trichopria nigra. Classification (NCBI taxonomy): domain Eukaryota; kingdom Metazoa; phylum Arthropoda; class Insecta; order Hymenoptera; family Diapriidae; genus Trichopria; species Trichopria nigra. The sequence goes on from JAPYZR010001635.1 coordinate 11,400, forward strand.
TAGACTGTGCATTAACTTCATTATTCTAGAAAAAACCGATGTAGAAACCAGGTAGAAATCATATTTTATCTGTCCAGAATTTATAGTAATTCACACTGTCAAATTTCTAAATTTTCTACAAAAAATCTGGATAGAATTGAGAGATTTTCTCCTGCAGATTTTATAATGGTTTTACGATATACATAACGGAATGCCACGATTAATGTCTACCAGGGGCCTTATTAATATATACTAATATTCATATGTATTTTTTGATGAAAATTTACATACATTTTGATAATAATTCAAATATATATATAATATTAAAAAAGTAAATAGTAAATATTCATTGCAAAAAGATTGATTGTTGAAAATGTAATTGCATCCTTACACTTGGCTTCCCTACTCCAACATCATGATATGCCAGACGGCTCCACGCCTTGCGACGAATCTTAACCGCAAACTTTCACTTCACCTACGGAAATGCATATAACTATGTACCGTTTAAACGTCCAATTATTCGCACTGTTAGCCACGGCCATTTTCAATTTATTTTATATAATAGGCAAATATAAATGACATCCTGAGAATATAAAGCCGAGTGTTAATAGACATTTTGAAGAGTTCAATGATTTTTCATGATAGTTTTTCTCTCTTGCATTTTCATTGTATTCACGTTAGTAACATTTTTAGTTATAACAATACGATTTTATTGTAATTTATTTTAATCACCACATTTCGAATCACCAACATTCAATTAATAATGTTATTTGTTTCAAATAAATTACTTTCAAACTAAATTTATTTTAAACCATTCCATCGCTACTGTAATGAAATATGTAGAACGTCCGAACAATTACAATGTTTACTTCGTATTGTTGATTCTAAGGTCAGTTATTTGTGTGACTTTTATTAGCGTAGGTTTATTTACGAAAACTGGGGCTAATTATGTACGATGTATGTAAACATAAACCAAAGGCAACGTCAGATATGCTGTAGCAGCCTATCCCACCAGGAGGTTCCATAAACAATAACTAGCTATAAGCTTCAATATATATTCCGGACTGAACTAAAAAATGAATACGAAAAATTATACTTACAACTGGTAAATCAGCTAAATAAAAGTACCAGATAATGGATCCAGGTTATTGTCTAGCCAGTCTTAATGGAATATAATACATCCACTGGATGACTATTCCGTATGATTGATGTGTATAACGTCGTGTATTGGATGTGCAATGGACGTGCACTGGATAAAAACAAATAGATTTTCTAATGGACAAAAACTGGACGTACATTGTTGGTCCAATGTACCCACGTGTTGGTCTCGGCGTCCATTATATTCGTGCGGATCTGAACATCCAATGTACCAATAACGATATCCAAATAATGTATCCAATGGACGTCCAGTGCTAATTGTCGTAAATAATCTGTCCGCTTAGTTATTGTTTTTTTATTCCACGACGAAAATCTCTCATTACAGAATTCTATCCCGTTTTATTCTACATTATTAATATGGACTATGTTATAGATTTTAATTAGGAGATGTCAAATAACGGTCCGAACAGTATTTGTGGCACCTTTTATTTCTCACCCGGCTTTCGACCGTCCCGTCTTGTTTATAACTGCCTCGTGTTTTCCTTTTCGAGTCTCGTCTCCCTCCCTAATCAACATACATCGGCTCGATATATATATTACACACTAATTAAAAATCGTGTCAATTATTATTATTATTGGTCGCCAACAACTAATTACTTCATTAAATCATAAAAGTTATATATACATGATTTTTCATATTTTGTTATCCTTACATGCTAGACCGTATTCTATTTCATTTTTTTTTTAATATTTCTAATTTGCGCTTACAGGAAATAGACAGAACAGCCAGTACATGAAAATCAGGCATACTACGGTAGGTCATTGCCATCGCGATCGAATTACGTATGCATGGACTACGATCCTCGTAACAGGGATTTCCAATTTCGCGACTGCTTATTCGATCGGTCGATCGTTTGACGACCGCAACGGTATAAACGGTCGTCTGGCATTTTCACCGAACGCCGCGTCCTCCTGAAGCTAAGAAGGACTGCGCTTCCTTAGCCTCCGACTCATTGTCGACTCGAGGTACTGACCAGGTCGACCGACCCTCGCCCGTGCTTCCACATTGTCGTATAGCACGTCATGTCGGCCACGGTCATTCTCTCTCACCTTCGACCAATGCTCCGAGCTCGACATTCATACTTTTATTACATAAACGTAGAACGGACGACGCTTTTTGCCAAGTTAATGCGATTCTCGTGTTTCGACTTCAAGGCATTGCTCTTTTTGTCGTTAGCCAACTGGGAGTTTCAATTTGGGGCGAAGCGAAATTGAAAAAGTAAATGTTCTTTAGATATTTCCCAATGACCCATTACTCATATATATATATAACGTACATTATTGGCAGAGTTCCATTGCGATGTGGGGTCATGAAGGAAAACATTCGACGTCATCGATCCATCTAATGGCCTCTCGTGGCAGTGCATTTGAATAATCCGAAAGGGCCAACCGAAAACATGCGTTACTAAATAATGAAATCTTGGGAATATTCCCAAAATACGAGACCTGGTACGCTTTTCATGTCAACATTATTCCAGCTTTCGCAATGGAATAAGATACTGTCGAGCAAAAAGTCAGAAAGTGACAATTGGTCAACGATTGAATGTACCGTACGTGGTTTGCTTATTGACGATATTCCTTGAATATTTTTGGCAAATTATATTTTATCATCGGTCGATTATGCGAAACCTGCTCGCTTTCGGTCGTCGATTACGCAACTCGGTACACAATGTTTATGCGTGACCAGAATACCAATTTCAATGATTCGTGCCTCGGTATACTACTTAAAATCAATTATCTTTTCGCGAACAATCTCTCGGCGGGCATGCGTAATACCTGCAACTGTAGGCTACATATATTACGTAAAGATATGGAATAATCTTATATATGCTTAAATATTTTGAATTTTTGATCGACTCAAACTGATCAGGAACGAGATATTTGAAATTCATATATAATCCATGTCTCACAGTTTGATAATCCGACGGTGTAATTATAAATTTTCAGAATCGACGTGGAGATGACCAAATCGCGCGAAGTCTTGGCAATGATGGATAACCACACGACGACGTTTGGTCGCAAGAGAGGATGCACGATCTCGAGATGCGGGACGTTTCTTCTTGTCGTCTTCTTCATTATCTGCAACGTGATATCGGGACTTCTAGTCTACCATTTCGCCCCGTGCATGAACAGCAGAGCCGCGAGGTCTTTTAACGGTGGTGCAGATGGGAATACGATACTTAATTCGACAAGGAGCTTCTCGCCGACGAACAAAAAAATCCTCGACGTTAGACTGCCCAGATCCGTTCTACCCGACACGTACGAACTGAAGCTCACTCCTTTCATCTGGGAGGGTAACTTTACGTTTACCGGAGAGGTGAGTAGTTTTCGATATCGTATAGGTAATGCCCGATAAATATGTCCTACAAATATGATCTCATTTACACAGTTCATTTATGATATCCGATAAATTTTTATCATCGTTAGGTCGTGATTTTGGTAAACGTCACGGAAGAGACAAGGAACATCACTCTGCACGCGGCGGATATGGACATCAATGAAGCATTTACAAAAATAGAGATGTATCCAGTGCCAGATGATGGTTCCAAAACCATAATGATCAGTCGCCAAAGGAACGACACTGCCAGACAGTTTCACATTATCGAAACCGCCGATTTACTCCAAGCAGGCCAACAGTACACCGTTCATTTGCGATTTGTCGGCTATCTTAACGATTACCTTCAAGGATTTTACAGGAGTTCCTACAACGTTGGTAACCAAACAAGGTCTCCATAAGTCATTGCATTCTTCCCGTTTCTAATTCTAGGATAGCACATGTTCTATAACCATTCGATACCCTTTACATTTCCAGATGGATTGCAACTACGCAATTCCAGCCGACGGATGCACGACGCGCCTTTCCGTGCTTCGACGAACCAGCGTTAAAAGCCAAATTCGAGATCAGCATTGCTCATCCGAAAAACATGACAGCCATTTCCAACATGCCGTTAAGAACTCAGTCATCGGAGGTGTCAGTACTTTGAATGTTTCCAATTAATCTGCAGCTTCGCAGAATTTATAAGTCTTTAAATCGTTTATGCGCTCTTTCAGAGAGGGATTGCCTACCTACGTATGGGATCACTTTGAGAAATCAGTACCGATGTCTACGTACTTGGTGGCATTCATCGTATCCGATTTCGACGTACTCAAGTCAGAATCCGGCAACTTTAGCGTTTGGGCTCGCCATGAGGCCATCGAACAGGCAAGATACAGTTTGAAGATTGGACCGGAGATCCTGAAATATTACGAGGAATATTTCCAAATTAAGTTTCCCCTCCCGAAGATGGATATGGTGGCGCTGCCAGATTTTTCCGCTGGAGCCATGGAAAATTGGGGATTGATAACATATAGGTATTGACAATATGACATTGTAGACCCTGTCCAAAATCAATGAAATCACTCTACCGCCATTTCAACTTCGACAACACAAGGGGTTTGTGGTGGGGAGAAGGGTGGATGCCAGAATAACGATTTGGGCAGGAAACTGACAGCATTATAATGTCTGATTGTCTTGTTTAGAGAAACTGCCATGTTGTACCAAGAAGGTGTGTCTACCAGCGGCAATCAACAACGGGTGGCTACGGTAGTCTCACATGAGTTGGCGCATCAATGGTTTGGAAATTTAGTCACTCCGAGTTGGTGGACTGACCTATGGCTCAACGAAGGTTTCGCTAGTTATGTTGAAAACATCGGAATCAATGCTGTACGTTCTTGCTTTTTTTTTTTGTTTAATAGCCCAAAGTATTAGATATATATAACATTAATTTCCTACATTTTAATTGAAATGTTTAAATGACATATAACAATGTGAAATAGGTGGAACCCAGTTGGAAAGTATTGGAGCAAATAGTCGTTCACGATGTGCAAGCGGTATTCGGATTGGACGCTCTGGAGTCTTCTCACCCAATCTCGGTAGAAGTCGGAAATCCAGATGAGATCAACGAAATTTTCGATCGGATTTCTTACGCTAAGGGTGAGTATGAAAGAAGAAATTGAAAAATATTTTGTGTCAAACTCGAGCAATTACAAAACTTAACATTTCAACTTCAGGTGCTTCCATAATCCGTATGATGGATCATTTTCTAACAACAGAAGTCTTTAAACGAGGCTTAACGAATTACCTGAACGGAAAGTGAGTAATGACTGTCAAACGATAAAGTTTAGCGATAATCACGATAATTAAATAACGCAAAACTCTTCTAAACTGAACCGTCGTAAAATCATTAGGGCCTACGGAAGTACCGTGCAAAATGATCTATGGGACGCGCTCACGAAACAAGCTCATCAGGACGGCGTTCTCGATCGTAACGTTACTGTCAAACAGATTATGGATACTTGGACTTTGCAGACAGGATTTCCTGTTGTTACTGTGACGCGCGATTACGACAATGCTGGAGCAAAAGTCACTCAGGTATCCACAACAATCGTAATCTATATTATGATGTGCGATTAATGTGAGAACTGCAATGTTACAATAAACGTTCATATATATAATCCATTGTTATTTTTCTTTTCTCGAATTGTAATATACATATACATTTTTTCGTGATTACAGCAACGATTTGTACTTTGCAATGACACGATGAAGGCATTGCACGCGAAAAAGAACGTACCCGTGTGGTGGATTCCAATCACTTATACGACGGCCAACGATCGCGACTTTAATGTCACAAAGCCTTCTCACTGGATGAGAGCCGAAAAGTCGATATCGCTTTCGAACATTGGTGCAAATCGCACCGACTGGCTTATTTTCAACATTCAAGAAACAGGTGAGGTTTAGGAAATGTATACTTTTCCGCGTTTATAACTGTAACTTCTGTTAATATCATTGTCGATTAACAAAACATATATCCAGGTTACTACAGAGTCAATTACGACGAAGCGAATTGGCATTTGATTATCAAGCAACTGAATAGCCCAAACTTCAAAGACATTTCAACCATTAACAGAGCACAACTGATCGATGACGCGTTGAATTTAGCCAGAGCCGGACATTTAGATTACACAACGGCCTTGGATGTAACTTCGTACCTGATGCAAGAAACGGAATATCTTCCTTGGAAAGCAATCTTAACAGCGATGGGTTACTTGGACAATATGCTCATCAAGTTTCAGGGCTACGACAAGTTTAGGGTACTGTCGCGTTATCGAATCGTTCTTGATTAAGTCGATAAACATTCTCTTTCGATCCTGTGAATTTCACGTTTCATTTTTCAGCTCTACACGTTGAATTTACTTAAGAAGGTTTACAATCAAGTGAAAGGTTTCAAAGACGATCCGTCGGATCCTCAACTGACGGTCTTCACTCGAATCGACGTCCTCAGTTGGGCGTGCAATTTAGGACACGACGATTGCGTGAGAAATGCCGTTAACCAATTCGCCATATGGAGGACATCGCCGGATCCCGATAAGAACAACCCGATATCGCCGAATTTGAAGATCGTCATCTACTGCACGGCCATTCGCGTCGGTGGCCAAGTAGAATGGGACTTTATGTGGGAAAGATACTTGGAAACGAATGTCGGATCCGAGAAAGATTTACTCTTGCATGCCCTTGGTTGCACGAGAGAAACGTGGCTCTTAAGTCGTTATCTGGAGCGGGCAATGACGGAAAGCTCGGGTATTCGCAAACAAGACGTGGCCAGAGTTTTCGGTGCCGTTTCCAGTAACGTTATTGGTCAACCTCTAGCATTCAACTACTTCAGAAATAAGTGGGCTCGCCTCCGAGAGTAGTGAGTATTATTCATATATCGAGGATTGATAATAACATTATCCATGAATACGTAGATATTGGCATACATATAGATATTAGGATGTTGTATTATACTATATAAAAATGATGACATTCGTGGATCTTTCAGCTTCGGATCATCACTCATGACAATGAACAGCATCGTCAAATCTACGACGAAGAGGATAAATACCGTCTACGAACTGAAGGAAGTACGTAAAAAATAATTTAACGTATATATGTGCGTGTGTGTGCGTGTGTGAATTATTATAGATATTATAATTAAATTCATTATACCTTTAGTTGACGGAATTCGCTTCGGAACACAAGGAAGAATTAGGCAGCGCTACCAGATCCATCCAACAGGCAATAGAGCAAGCCGAAGCAAACATTCAGTGGATCGAGCGAAATCATCCGAAAATTAGGAACTGGTTGGTTAAAAATACGAAGTCAAAACAAGATTCCGCTAATTGAAGAGATACGAAACGAAACATCGAGCAAGATCAATCTGCTCTTCAGATTTAATCAACAATATGAAAGTGCTTGACAATCGGCTGAAGATCTGTCACGCGAACAATCTGTCCTTTTGGACATTAATTTATCGATTGATCATTTTGTATGTATGTGTAAATAATACCTTTCATATACTATTCGTGATAATTATTGGCCGTGCAAGGGGAGTAAACGCACTTATTTATTGAAGTGAGTTTGGTACGACAGTGCCGAATGAACTATTCTTCCATACAAGGTACGGGTTTTACATGTCGCTTACAAAAAGGTCTCGTGCGAAAAACAAATTTGAATTGTGTGCAATGAGATTGTCGTCATTTTTTTTTTTTGTCTTTTCGTTATTTTTTCTTCTCATTTTTCGAATTGATATACTGATTTTCACGTGACACTAGATGGGGCTGCGATTCATTTTTTCATTCGAGTACTTCACGGTGCAATCCACCAATCGCAAAATATTAAATGGAATTCAATTACAGCAATAAGTATCAATTTCTCACAACATTTACTTGAATTTTGTCACTCAGGAAAATCTATCCTCATCAAGGGATTTGCGGTCCGTAAATTATAGTGTCATCGAAATGAACAGTGATTTTTGTTTTTGCAAATGGTGACGATTTCAATCTACAATCGTTCGTTTAGTATTGTATTCACTTTTGTATCGTAGGAATGTATCTACAATGTAAAACGCGTCCGCGTTGTACGGTCAGTATTATTAATTGTTAATACCGTTTTAGGTGCGTTTTGCACAGATCGCAAGATGTGACTTTATGATAAAAGAACGAAGGCTAACAAAAGCGACGAATCTCTCGAAAGTCATATTACGAAATTCTTGGACATTTTCTAACAAAAAAATAAAATCGATGTATTTTTATTTGTCTAAAAAAAGGGTTAAGTTGTCGACCGGTAATTTGTACATGATTTTACTCGTAAACATATTTTTACCGAACAATCTTAATAAAGTTGTATTGTTTTATAATTTCCGGATCTTTTTGTCCCGATTTCCTGATGTATTTTCCTGACCACGACCCAAAATAATATGCCATGTATATAGAATCCTACTTTGAGAAAAGTGCGGAGCAGCGAGGGCAAATAACCAATTGTTGATCAGCGAAGAATCAGACGTATATTTTCTGCATAACTGAATTGTACTAATTTTCTAATATCAAGGTACAGTGGTTTACTGGCAAGTATGTAATCAGATTTACGTTTAACGTATAACAAGTTTTTGATAAACATCTTTACCGCGCTGGGCGTTAAATCACCGAGTGATTAATTTTTATCAAAATATTGAATATTTCTGAAATTTTCTTTATTATATAGTGTGTGTATATACGTTAATTCAATCGCGCAGTGATATTATGTAAATGACTATACAAATTGCACGAGTCGTTGACAAATCGACCTATTATTCAAATACACGCGGTGCTTTTTATTCCTCTTCCTGTTTTAAGTTTGATTGATATATGCCACGCAACATATTAGCTCCGGCTGCGTTGATTTCCTCGTAGCCATACTTTTCCATGGCTGCCTTGCAATTTTCGTACCACCTCTTGATATTTTCATATCTTTCTATGTCGAATCCAAAAGCCTGCAATAGCGCAAACGAAAGTCTTAAATTTACCGAGAGATCGGATACGAATGATTTGAGAATGTTAAAAATTAAGAAATCAATTTAAAAAATACGTTATGAAAGGTTACATATCGGTACGTTTAATCTTATCAAGCTCGAACATAACTCAAATTGAATTTCAGACTTTACTGAATTTATGTTTAGGTGCAAAATATGCATTTGCTGTCTACGTCGAAATATGAAACGGTACTTTTTTTTTTTTTTTTTTGCTTTAGATCAAGAGATCCATAAACTAAGCTTATCAAGTGCAGTTAAAGACTGTATAAATAGAACATAGTGACTTATCGCGTCGTTTATTAAAAAAAAAAACAAAGTCAGTAGTCGAGGGTTATAAAACTTGACCTAATTTTGTGAATTAAAAAAAAAAATATTATACGTACTATATTTACAGATTTTTTTTAAAAAAGGAAATATGAAATGCAAAAATCTATTTTCATCGCGGTCATAATTGAGCAATTTCTTGACTCGATTATTCCAGCACAATACGGACTAGACTGCCTCGTGTGTATGTATGGAAGCTGCAATACTTGCAGAAATCTACAATTTCCGGTTCGAATTAAACGTGCGTAAAATCGATAATCACCTCCGCGTTAGAAACCGTGGTGACGATGCTGTAATCTGCTATTGTCATTTCATCACCCGCAATCCACTCGCTGTCTTGAAGGTAGTTGTTAATTGCTTCGAAGGCCTTTTCAAGGGCTGGCAGATTTTGCTCCGGCGGTGTATCCGTTTTCCCCAATATCACAGGTGCCTGCATAAAATCGTATTGTATTAAATATCGAAATTCGACATGTCAATTAAACAGAATGTAAAACCCACGTTTCTATAATGTTTACGAAAATCATTATTTGGAATTTTCTTAATGAATCATATTGAATTTTCATTATATGCAATATCGAGATCGACATGAACATTTTAATTGTGTATAGCTTACAAAATATGCAGCGAAAGACTCCATTAATGTTCCCACATCAAAATACAGCCTCTGGTCAACGATGCCACGCTTTTCCGGATCCTTCGGATATAAAGATGAGTTTTTCGCATACTTGGTTACGAGATATATCATAATCGCTCGGCTGCAACGATTGTTCATTTATGTACTTATGCACATTTATATAGGATTGCGATTATATTAATTTATGTATAAACGGGAAAGAGAGAAATGAGAATACAGGGATGATGTGGCTTGAAAATTATTTTCTATTTCTATTGATATTTTCTCTTGATAGATGTAGTCTATTTACTTCGATCCGAAAACATATAGTATTGAATTTGGTCACTCAAAAACACAAAAAAAAATATATATTTTTGCGTCAAATTTCCTCGATTCAGACTATAATAGACCTAAAAATGTAATAATAGTACATTATGCAACAAGGGTGTAAAATGCGATTTTACGCACCGAGCCGTGATTGCTGCGCACGAGTGCCCGCCGAAGGCGGGCACGAGCGTCT
>JAPYZR010001636.1:0-20342 GCA_030522945.1 Trichopria nigra
TATTTTGACGAATAGCCTTTCGTCTTATAGAAGGGATTTTACATTTCCTAATTTGGAGGGGTCACTCTTATATATTCTTATGTTTTCCTCTTTGTTTTTGAGTATAAGTTTTTTCCGAAGAGTAACCAATCTTACCTATTCGAAAATTTTTCTGAAGAGGGTCCACACAGGGACCGAAACGTCATTATTATGGTTTTTTAGTCACAAGACTGCAAAGGAAGTATTTTTTATTTTTCAATTTTTAAAAGGCAGTCGTAAAGTTTTTTATTTTTAACAAATTTTTATGAATATATTTATTTATATAAGGTGTACTACTATAATAAATAATATATGACGACTGATGTGTTCGTATATGCATACATCTATATATGCAATTTAAATCACGTTTCATTATTTAGCCGATATATCTAGCGTGGCTCCATTTTGATAAACCATTATGGGTATTCACTGTGATTACCCTAGTCGATTACTATATATAGTGATGGAATTTTACTGCGATTTGGCTCTATTAATTTTAATATTATTAATTATAAGATAAGTAAGAATAACTGCAATGATTGCAGTTATTTTTTTTAGATTTTATACAGCCTGTGATGATAGTTCTAAAAATCTCATTTTAAATTATTTAATTTTTTCAAACTGGGGTGCCTACCTGGTCCACAGTGGGTTAAGTAGGACAATTTCCACATATTGGTTTTTTATATTATTATTTTTTTAAATTGTTTTTTTTTTCGTGGATATTTATTGGGAAAATATTGCCTTGAAACTTTGATGCTGTTATAGTACGGTTTTCTTTTTTTGTGTATTTGGCTAAAAACCTTTCTCCGTAGATCTTTTAGTTTATACGTTATCGCCCACACAAATTCAGCGGAATGGTCGAAAATACACGTTCTAGATGTATACTTTGTCGCGTAAGTACCGTGTCGTCACGACTTTTCACGGCGTGTCAAATGATTGACACTTTACGTCTGCTCATTACGTTTCTACACTGAAAAAAATTGAAAGCCTCGTTAGCTTGGGGAGACCCAGTCAGTTTTAGCTTGCGTCCCGGCAACGAACGATATAAATGGTGATTAACATTCGAAATCATAAAACAAGTCGTTTCTATCTATACATATATGTACACTTTTGTCATGCCATTAAGAATGTTTGTGAATAATTTGTAGATGATTTAATTATTTAGATGATTTGTAATCGTTGTTAAAAATATAAAAATCGGTACTTTTTTGTTATTAACGCTTCCGTATCCTATATATTCCCTACACAAAAAGTCCCGGATGTCCATGTAGTCTAAAGTTAATAGATTCGTCACAAGCAATCCAGGGAGTTACAATAAATATTATTGAGGTTTTATTACGGACCGCGTTAACCTCTAAGATGAAATTCCGCGGCTTTTAAGTGTTTTTTTTTTTTTTTTTTATGTTTATTATACAAATTTGTATATATAGTCAATTGCTGACAACAACGGAAATCAAGAACTGTTCCTTTTTTTAAAAGTACCGTGTATAAAAATGATTATGTAAACGAAATATTTAGACGTATGTTCTGTTAGTGAACCATAGATCGAGATTATTTTAGAAAGTAATTGTGTATATTAGAAATTTTTTCCGGTGCCGGCATATAGATTTTGGCATTTGGCAAGTACACGTGGTTACTCGTTTTAGCAGTCTTGAATTACCCCAAAAATAACCTTAATATGAAACACGCGCTTTTCTATACCCTGGTTCCGTATAGATTTTAAACTTGAGGAAACTTATTTGCGGTCAGCTGAAGCATGTGGGTAAAGAATGCGTGGTATATTTTTTTAAGAAACTAATTTATTTTATTATTAATTTAATCAATGGATGAACGTATATTGCTTTCGTGTGGATGTTTCAATTGACTTTGACGAGTATATGTATGCCATGCCATACATTAGATTAATTCCACTGTTTTATGGTCAATAATGCATTGTATATATTAAAACGTGCTTAACTGAACATTGCAGAGAATCATCAACTTACACTGGAAAGATTATTTCTTACGTCATATTACGATTTTCTTCAAAACGTACGATGTACTTCTGAAACTGTTCATGTGAATACTTGAAATCAATGAATCCGTTTATGTGTACAGATATACTGTATTCTTATCACGGACCCCTATTTGAATATATAAACCAAATATATAAAACGCCGATAGCAAATCACTACTCGGAACGGGAACATCAACTAGTGCAATGAACGTGGAAGTAAAAGTGAAATTTCGTTAATCGTTTACGTGTAATGGCACTTATTGCTTTTAATTACTATATCCGTCTATGTGTGTTTCGTTTGAAAAGTACAATAAATGTATTGTATAGTAGTAAAATCTAGAATTATATGATAACAAAATGATTCCATAAAAGTTTGTAGGGACCAATTCAATAATTACAGAAGAATTATTAACAATAACGTAAGCCAGGTATATAAAGTGAGAGGGAGAAACGTCGGGCGCCTTTATATTTAGACGTCCGGGCTGTCGCCGAATAAGGTGGCTTCATGTACATAGCTAACCTCTCTTCTATTCAATGCCAGTCGTCCTTTCAGTTTTTGTTTTGTTTGTTTGTTTGTTTGTTTGTTTTTTTGTTTGTTTTTTTGTTTGTTTTTTTTCATTTTTGTTAATACATTATTTAATAAAATATAATGTCGGATTTTTCTTTAAAAACAAATTTCTTGGTCCTTTAGTTATGACGTGTCCTTTGATATTGACTTAGTTAGAAGAAGGTTGAATAAGAAAAATATCTGTGCAAGAATCTACAAGAAATGGTAGTAGATCGAGTACTTGTATAAAAATAAATACACGCAATTAAAGGAACTAGGATTGAATCTGGGGTGCAAGAGAAAAATATATATTGCAGGGAAAATGTTGTAAGACCAATATAAAAAAAGAGGACAGAAATAGAAGACTAAAATAATATGGAGCGAATAAGAGAAAAAATGTCCTCGTTATTAAATGTACGATCAGATTTGATCGTTTGTCCTTGCAATACAAACTCGCTTTATTTCGAGAGTGACAACCGAGCAACTCTATGATGAAGGGATATATATGATTTCTTAGAGAAGAAATTTTGCACTCTTCATAAAAAGGGTTCCTTGGTATTCACACTCCAAAAACTTTGAAATGTACATATTTATGGTTTTATTTTTCATCAATTTCAAGCATACGTATAGTTTACTCAAAATTGAATTTGCATCGATTTGGCGACGACAGTATAGGATCTTTGTTGGTCACTGAACTAAATTAGATGAGGCTTCTTGAGAAATAAAAAAACTATTTATTGTATGTATATATATTCGTTACGCAATTTAATCAATGCTCGCAACTCGTCGCTCGACTACCACCGTGTCTCCCTTCAACAACCTTTCTTTTCTAACCGCAAGACCGGTCTTGTTTACAATATTTCCTATCGCGATCTTGTTTACAATATTTCCTAACACATTCAAAATCCTACAACAGCATCGCTCAAATGGAAAATTCACTTCAAGCTCTACTGCAAAATATACCGTTAAGAAAGTGTTTACGGAGAATCGGTTTTACAGATTGCATTGAAACTTTTGTAAGTCATGCGAAATTGTTTGTTTTCTTCGAATAAACTTATTTAAAATGTATTAATTTAGTTTATCTATACATATTGACAAAACAGTTCTTTATCGTTCAAGAACGAGATGTGTAAAAGTGTGTAAAGGGCATTTAATAATGTTTGCTGAATATGAGAATAAAGAATATTGACAAGAAGTTTTTCAAATTTTAAACAAACTGGTTTTGTCCGCCACCAAAATAAGACATTAAAATTTCTTGCTACATTTCAATAAGATTTGCGGGTTTTATTCGTTGGGACACTACCATATTTTTTAATTATTTTTATTAAATACAAAATTATTGAATATAATCGAGTGCATAAAATAATAAGATCCAGCAATTTTGTGCAAAACATTCTTCAAAATTTTCAATATTTTTTAGTTGATCTTCAGTTTTTTATAAAAAAAAAAATAATAATGGTACGAAAACCGTAATCTTCTCCAAGTGATAGAGGAACTTAATTTAAGAAATGTCGTTACGTTAAATCAACGCAATCGATCATTGACCGTACTGCCGATGAAAATTACGCGTGCATTATTCCGGATCGCCGTAGCGTAAGACGGCGACGTAACCTAGTGGTGAGATTCCGTAATGCTGGCATAAGAAGCCGAATTTTCGAATGTCGAGACACGTCGCGTTGGCCAATTGGCCGGTTCGCGATCTATTATAAGCTCGTAATCGCACGAGGTCATGATGTACGTAGATATTCGGCACTACGGCGGTGTTTCACGTCATTACGATTAAAAGCCCTTGAATCAGTCCCGCAAGGCGCGGCGACGTCCGTCAATCTGCACGACTCTCGGATCTACATGTATATACTGCGAAGAAATAAAATAAAAAAATAAAAGAAAAATAAAATGAGGTGGACAGTGCGCAGGGTCATTTTTTGAAAATTGTCACGTAAAATGTTTTTAAATTGAAATGTGAACGCTTATAATTACGCATTGAATATAGGGAAAAAATTTCTCAAGTATTTCAAAAAAAAAAAAAAAAAAAAAAAATCAATATCATCGCACGAAGCACAAAATTGGTAGAATTGTTTTATCAAACAGTAATGAGCGGCATTTAATTTCGATCGATATTCACTGAAATGTCGAAGAAGGTAAAGTTTGGGGGTCCGACGTAAATGAAACCTGCATCTTTAAACGCAGTAATCTCGCCACGGAAAGAAATAATTAGCTACAGCAGCTTAATATTCGCTACCACAGTTAAAATATAGTTACTTGATATAGGGACAGTGAATTTATTAACTGCCAATGCTAGTACGTTAGTAAGGGCGCATAATTTTCATTCGAGCTAGTAGCAACGACTGTGAGCAACCACGTATCGTTCATGTTGTCCACTTGTTCTAACAGCCGTTTCGTTATTGGCTAAATGTTGTTATCAGTCGTTGCGAACAGAGATAGCAATCAATGCCATCAAGGATGCAGCTATATAGGTTAATAGCATTCCCAGCAGAGAGACTTAACTATCCCAGCGAAAGTAGCAAAGTAGCAAATCTCTGCAGCTGTATGGTTCGGGCGCGTCAGCTGTGTTGGGTTCATGATATGAGATATGAGGGTACAATTAATTTAATCAAAAAACAAAAAAGTTAAAATTGGTAAACGAAATGCCAACGAACCAGGAAAAGTAGAAATAAAAGAAAGCTTATTATAAGATTTCGTCTTGTTGATTCGCCTCCATCTCCACGAGTGACCGAGTACCGCGGATTGCCGAGAGATGGCCACCCGTGTGAGCCTCACTCTAGCGTTCCCACAAGAGAGTCTCCTCCTCCGCGCTAGCCTTATATACCAACGCCCTCTCATTTTACGAAGCGGAACTTCCCCGACTCCCGGTCGGCGAAGATTGGAGATCCAATCTTTTTCTCTTCGCAAATCAGTTTCCCATTTTTACGGAGATAAAACGTAAAGAGACTTAGTTTTGATAAACGGAACTTGGAGCTACCGGTAACTATTGTTATATGATGTTATTGCAAAATTTTAAATCTATGAGCGCGGATCTTAAGCTGCGGTAGAAGAGCAAAGTGTTTTAGTATTATAATGCATTTAATTACGTAAAGCTCTCATTTATTGGGGAACTCAATGCAAATTTGCAACATTCACTGCAGCTAACAAAACATTTTTTAACTGCTCTTTCAAACTGTTTTATATTTATAATGACGATTACGTTTATAAATAAAGAATATAAGATTTAACGAAATTACCGATATGATGCAATACCTGTTGTCCATAATTACAATGACGTTGGCTTAAAAAACTAATTTTTTTAATTACTAAATTATCGGTAATTTATTAATACAAAGTAGAGTATTTTACTGTTTCGTTTGTAATGGTGATGTTAGAGGATAACCTTTTTCGCAGCATTCTTTGATGTCTATTAGGATATGAATAGACATTTGATAAATATAATTGGGGTCAATTCCAAAGTGATATATACATTAAATATGTCGACCGTCCTACGGCGGTGCGGGTCGAAGTAATGATATAACATTATTAATTAGACATTAGTATATATTCTGTACTTTATTATTAATATATTTTTTAATATAATCATTTTTTAGACAGAACAATCCGATGATGCGTAATGGATCGATGGATGCATATTTTTATGAATTATTGAAATGTAATTAAGGTTGTAATGTATTTACAGGCTCGTAAAATCGAAGAACGTACGAGGAAGAAAGAGCGAAAAGCTATGAGTAAAGAATTCCTGGCACTTCGAGAGAAAGCGAGAAAAGCAAAGGAGGCTTCTGCAAAAGCTCGAGAAGAAGCTGATAGTCAGCCAAACACCACTGATGGCAAACCGCAAATGGCCGGTGGTTTCGCTCAGTTCCTAAACAATGCTAAACTTTTAGAGAGTTTGTCGGTAAGCCAATTTTTCTTTCTTGTTATGGAAAAACAATTTGTTTAATTTTATCAATGGTTTTGGATGATTCAACCATTTCTGCATGCAAAACCAAGTTTACTCGTCCAAACAGTTTTGTTGATAATTTTTGACCTAATCGACTCCAAAGCATCAAAAATATAATATATACATATATGCATTTTTGTTCATGAACATTTTAAAAGAAATAGAAATTAATTGTTCTAATAGTTAAAAGGTAGACCTTCGGAAAGACTACGTCACCCGAAAAAAATTTTATTGACATGTTTTCCGACGTATTTTGGGTCGCTGAACATGAATCTGAAGTCAAAATTTGTCGCTCGGCCGCATCTTGGCCGCTATATTGAAAAAACATCGAAAAGTTTTAGTTTTTTGCATTTATTTTGAGAACTCGAAGTCGCTTTTCAAAAAAGTTTCAAACAAAAAATGTAGAGCAGAAAATTCTCTACAAAAAAGGTTGTATACAATTTTGTCGTAATCGTAAAAGGAATCTTGTAAAATATAGTGATAAATGTGACTGGTTATACGTTTGTATACCTGCCGCCGCCGCTGGCTGCCGCTTTGTAGTTGCACTCGAGACGCGGCGCCTACACCCCCTCCTTTTCTACTACCCTAACCACCAACCGGATATCACGTGGGTTTGATTATCGCCCATACCTGTGTGGTTAGAGGTTAGGCTATTATAAAAAAGGGGGGTCGGGGGGGGGGGCAGAGCCCCTCAGCACGCAAGCACTTCCTAGGTACACGCACTGCATTTCAGGAGGATATATTAAATTGTGAATTTTCAAGACAATGCCTGAAAGTAGGGGGTGCTTGAGTAATGGGGGGCTCTGTCCCCCAGACCCCCCTCTTTTTTACTAGCCTAACCACCAACCATGTAGGTACAGATAAACCGAGGTCATCGTCAAATAGTCGGGGTCATTTCCTACAACTTTTGTTTCATTCATTTTCCTCTACGACGCTTACTTCGCCAACGTATACCTTGAAGAAACCAATTATGGGCGCACTTTCGACGCTCGTTTGCGGACTTTCGTTTGAGATTACGAAAAAAATGCATTGGACCTTTTTTGTAGAGAATTTCATGCTCTGTTCTGAATTTCTATACATACATCGTAAATAATAGGCCAAAACTTCTACATACGTCAGTTTACGTTATTCGACCCAACCGTATTGAACTTGACTTCTGTATTGATTTCGTGATTTTCTCTCAGCAGTCACGAAAGATCGTTAAGATTTGGAAGTTAATTAAATTTATAATAAAGAATAATTCTTTTTTTTTCAGGATCCTGAAATTTCCGAAGCCTTCAAGGACATTGCATCGAACCCAAGCAACCTTCTGAAGTACCAAAATAATCCAAGAGTTATGACATTTTTAAATGAAGTGGCAAGCAAATTTGGTGGCGGTTCACGTACGGGAGGTATGCCAGGTATGGGAGGTATGCCAGGTATGGGTGGTATGCCAGGTATGGGTGGTATGCCAGGTATGGGGGGTATGCCAGGTATGGGAGGTATGCCAGGATCTACTCCAACGCCGCCTAAGCCCTCCGGTGGGGACGACGTCGGCCTGGATTAAACCAGAGAATTTCAAGTTTCACGTGTTACAGCCTGACAGTATTTTTTAAGAAAAGAAATCATCGGAACATCTTTCACGCGTCGACAATACCGAGAATACATCCGATAAACAAATTGCGATACAAAACGGACCAGAGGTTTATGTTTTACACTAATTTAAAAATTTTTTTTTTTATTTTTCAAAAACGCAAGTACATCGAATACCTCCTGAGGAGAATGTACGGCAGTATTTTCTTTTCTACCAGCATTTTTAAGTAAACACCTGTACCGGTTCTCGACCGAATGCGTTGCAGTAAATGAAAGAAAATAAATATTGTAAAAATACTATAATTATAGAAGTCACGTAAATGAAATAATAATAGTATATGTCAGTAATGCAATAACGCGATAATAACAATAATAATAGTAATAATAATTTTACAATATTAAAATAAAAGCTACATTGAATGCAATTAACGAATTAACGGCAAATGTACGTATTAAAAAGATGGTTGAGAATTTGGAAGGACACTTAGGAATGCTAGTAGAATATTACTTTCGAAACTGCGTGAACATTAAACGTAATGTTTTAAGTAATTCGGATCCAACCTAAACATCGTACCAACTTGGAAGGCTGTCGGAAAGTCGAAATAAAATGTTTATATTCAAAGTCTTGTACTACTTAACTGTGTTATGGATTGATAATAGTTAAGCGTTAAGTATGATCCGAATTCTGAGTTTATAAGGTTCAAGGATGTGTTTATTTTATCATTGAATGTTCAACATGTATTTACCGTATTTGCCTCATTTTTATTAATAAAGTATTCAGTGAATGAAAATCGATGTCTTCACATTTGCTCGCTAAATGCGTACAAAGGTTTCGCGTCGACGACAAAAAAAGTGATACAAACCTCGTCTATAACGCATGTTAAAACATATACAAAATTTTCGTTTAATACCCGTCGCATGGGTTAACGTGGTATTATAGAACAACGTAGGAAATATTTACAATAGTTGCAAGCCGCGTAGAAAAGTATTCGAGCGGACAATGTCGGAAAGAAAAGACTACAAAGATGCTTGCCGAGGAAGCAAGTTTGATGGCCGGGTCAACTGGGACCGCCTGCGAACGCCGATGAGAATCGATTTCGGCGAACAACGGCTGCCGGTGTTGGTTCGCGTTCGTTCATTTTATTATTAACAGGGTTCGGTGCTGTGCAAAGTCGATATGCGAGCACAATGAGAACATTTTATCGTTGTCGTTTAAGAGAATGGAACTTGAATAATGTTTGTTTGTGGCAGGTGGCGTTGACGTTAAAAATTGTTAAATTTAAATAAAATTGTAGACGTTACTTTTTCAATTAACAATATAACAAATTATAAACTATATGCATTTGGAAATGACAACGAGAAAAATTCATCGATGCCCGACTTCAGGCTCGTCTGATCTTGAGCATGTGCAGATTCGGGTGCCATGGCACTTTTCGGAAGGTCGATGTTCTCGTCAGATCTTCTCGATCGATGAGGATTTCCGGTATAGGGTCACAGATGCTGGTGGCTCGTCTGTGACGACTCGTCCAGGTGCCGGGTTCGCTCCAGGCGTGTCGACGAAGCTTTCGGCGGTAACACTCTTTCCTGGACGAGTGTCGATGTCGTCGCCGGGACGACATCAATGCAGACGGAGGAGCCTCGTAGGAGGCGGCCACGCGCATCGCAGGATTCGGGTCGAGGTAGAGCCAGCTAGCGCTGTCGATGTACGGGTGGAGGTAGGCTCCGGAATACGGGAGCTGCTTCGGAACTCCTTCGTTGCCCGGTCGCGCGGCCTTCAGCTTCACTGTTCTTCGACTGCGCGGCGGCCGTACGCCGCCCATAACAGCAGGCTTCGATCTGAAGATGAAAATGAATTTGTACGTTTTTATTTATCAACTGTTACACTCTAATAACTTTCATTAAATTCATAATGAACATTTCCGTTACAAGTGTAACTCAAAACTGATACTGAAGACCAATGAAAAAACGTCAAGTCACGCTTACGTAATCAACTTTCTGTTTACAGTGTACTTTATTATTTGTTATAACAAAAAAACGTACCTGGAAGAGAGACTTGGCAACGTTCTGTTTCGTCAGTTGAGCGGATATTCGCCTTTCGGCGTTCTATAGCACTTGTTCCACGCCTCGAGTAGCAAGACGCAGCTGTGAAATCGATAGAAGATCAAGAGCGGCAAGCCGATCCTCGAGATGATTCCCCAAGCTAAAACGCCAAAGAACCTGAGCTGCAGCTCTTGCGATATCCAGTTTTGCGTGATGACCGTATCGAAGGCCCAGAGTACGGCATTGCTGAACAGAAGGAACGTGACAATCTGCCTGCCGGGTTTCGCCACCATTTGGAAGCGCGTGATACATGACCTTTTCGCGGCTTCGGCTATCAGAGTGCTTTGCGCATAGCACTGGATCAACTGCAGAACCGACGCCACCAGTAGCAATATGTGCCTGTTGACCACGTCGTTCAATTCAATTTTTTCAGCGTCATCCTTCCCCTCCTTCATGGTCGTTATAGAACAGGCGGTAACCACAATGGTGAAGACGGAGTACAGCTGAACGCCGAAGAGCGCGACGTTGGACAAAAGTGAATCGAGGGCTGCCGGTGCTCGGGTGACCACCGACATTTGGCGGATCTGGATAAGACCGCTGGCAGTCATCACTCCGCTAAGGGACAGAATAGCGATAAGAGTTCCGCATGTGACCCATGCTAGGGTGGCTGTTGAAAAGGTCTGGTCTTCGCGAACGACGAGGAAGATAAGGATGACGACAATGCCAGCGACCATGCAGAGTATTCCCAGAAAAAGGCCTTTACTTGAGCCATCGCAGCCGATGCGGGTGCCGTTACTTGGAAGATCTTTGATGCTGTGGAACTTGTGCTTGAGGGAGTATCGGCTGCGACCCACGTTTTGACCCATTACGAATGTTACCGCTGCTGCGATCAAGCTGCATCGTGAAAAAAAAGGAACAAACAAGTTCAGTCATTGTTGCTTATATCGCAGAATTTGATGTTCACAATCAGCAAGAAACTATTCTACTTATGTATATTTACGTAAACTTCGTTTTCAATTACACGTCGCTCTTATTCGAAACTCATTTTCGAGTCGGGATCTTCTTATAGTTTATGATTAAGAAACGTAATGAAATTTTACCTGAATTGCACGATGAACGGATATAAAAACGGCATGCTCGATGTCCACAGTTGACCCAAAGTGTTCGTGTTCAGGCATTCCTGGAGAGCAACGACTTGAGAAATTTGCTCCTGAGAAATCGGCTCGTACGGTTGAACAAACCGCTGACTGTCGAATGTTTCTTGGTCTACGATAAAAAGAATAGATATATATAAAGATGTTGAAAAAAAAAGGAACAGGAATAGAGTGTCGGCAAGTGGGTGGAATAGCATGCATATTTGCACCCCTCGTACTTATTGTTAAAAGTGTGATACATACTTCCGTCTAGATGATTTTTCCCCCAATGCAGTGTCATGGAGCCTACTGAAATAAACGAAAATACTATTGCTTCTTTCTGAAAACTGCCATATCTGACAAACGGGTTAACAATATTCTTACAACTGATCGCAGGTTACTGATCAGTGAGTTTTCTCCCACTTTCTCACATCTTCTCCCCAGTTATACGTGTTCGTAAAGAAATGAGAAATTTTTTTAGTACGAGGTGTGCATGCATCTCTCTTGTACAAGTGAAATGCCTCAGAAACGTCGTAAAATTATACTATACTATAGATTTTTCTTTCGTGAGTTGAATATCAACATATGATTTGTTTACTGATCCGAAGTTTGGCATAAGCAAAATGATAGTTCGTAATTTAAATTAAAATGAATTCTTTATTGTAAAAATAGAACAATGGCGTCATTGGAATTAAATTAGACCAAAAGATTGCTTGTATTCACTAAAAAGATACTATACGTAGGATATTCCATGACAAAAGGGTCACCTTATGTGATGAAATGTTTAATTTCAATTTTACTTGTGCATGTGCTTGAAGAGACGTGCAAATGTCATCTTTGACCGTTAAAACTATAAACATTTCGATTTGTCAAAATTATAGAGTACGTATGATTTTTTCATTTTAAAGGTTGCCTTTATGGTTGCCTTTGATTATCTTTGTCCTTATGTAGAAGAAAATGAGTTAAAAAAATAATATGCGACGTTGATTTTGTTGATATTTTGATGATCTTTCTAGTAGACATATTAAATTTCATATGTACATGTATATAATACTAGTGAAAAATGTAATTTAATTTTTAAAATCAATTTTTCTATTTGTTGTCAACATTGTCAACATATTCAGAAAAACACACAGGAAAATAGCTCTATTCCTGTAGATTCCAAGAGAATATATATATATATATATATATATATATAATATAAAATTCTAGAATAAACAGTTATGACACACGATAACCGGATGTTTCTACAAAGGAAGGCCCTTGAATTATACGGAAATGCATATAACACGGGAGCCATATTCCTTAGACATTAAACCGCGTATATCTTCCTACAATTTTAATGCCGCCGAACAATTTTTACTTCATTTCATAAAAATATGGCAATTATGATTTTCTCGCCAGTTTTTATTTATATACTTTATGTGTATACTCTTTTAACAATTCAACATATCCAGTACATTATGAAAACTATAATATTCCCTTGGCGTAGGCGTACCATACAACACCACCGCCGCGCCGCCGTGGTTACAAATAAAAAAGGTTGGTCAAAACATCATCGCTGTCTTAAAACGCTGCTGATATTCTTGAAAATCATTATATATATAGCTTTCGAGGTCGCTGATTACGATTTTGAAAATAGAGAATAGCGAATATTTTGTCAATTTTTACATTATGAAATAATTTTTAAGTAAAGTTTTAGCATACAAAATTGTTAAAATAGAACACCGCATTTGAAGGAAAACATACTAGATGCTCATACCAGAATTCTCATTAACAAATAGTTTCTTAATTGATTGAGCTATATTTCGATATCTTCTCTGGAATATTTTGAGAGTACAAAAAAAAAAGAAAAAATTGATTTTAAAAATTAAATTACATTTTTTGCCCGTATTTTACAATATATATATTAAAATATAATTAATATGCGACATATGATTCATTTTTATTAATTTTTAACGTATTTTCTTCTATGTAAAAATAATGATAAATAATCAATGTCAACTTTTAAAATGAAAAAAATGAACTCAGCTCTGAAATGTTGACAAATCGAAATTTTTATGACATTTGTAAGACTCTTCAAGCCCATAAATTGAAATAACAGTTTATATGAATGAGAAAATCTCTAGAATTCATAATTTCCATTTTAACTTATGGACAGAAGGAAAATATATTTATTATACATCGATAATTTATCATTTTTCAATTGGGCAATTTTGTAAATATCGAATAAACATGGCCCTGAGCAGGAAATTCAGGTTTGATTGATTGAAACTAAGCAACATCAAATCCGTATAAATTCTATATAGCCAGAACAAATCGTAAATGAAAAATTATCAGAAAGTTAAAGACTTCTTTTAGAAAAAGTAATTATAGCTATTGTTTGTTTTTCTGTATTTCTTGTAATGTCTTCTCTTCTATTTTTTTGATGAACATAAGTATATATTTTGAAATAAATGTAAAACCGGCATGAAATTTATAAATAAATGATAAGACACCGAGAAAGATTAAAAACTAAACTAAAATCCCGTACTACAGGGCGCCATTGTCTTTCAGAAGAATATAACAAATTTTTAATCTAAGAAAACTGTCCTGAAATTCTACCAGGGTTAAGCGGTATATGAATTATTGTACAAGTTACACCAGAGATTTGCCCAAGTGTAATGACCGAGTGCTGGTGACATCGATTGGTGCAAAATGTTTCAAACTCTTTCGGGGCAGATGGTCATTTGAGCGTAGCGTTAGTGAAGCGTGCATTACGTATATTACCCAAAATATCTCGAGCGTGTTTTGTCAGAGAAACTGGAAAGCCTCGCCGATTCAAAGGTGACGCGTTGGTTAACGGACCTTGTTGCGCCAAATGGACGAAGTAAGTCCATTCTTGGGCCGAATCCCAAACAACTAGCCGAGTCCAGACTGCGATGTTTGTCGCTGTGAGATGAATGAATCCAAACCTTGCGGCGAGTCCGAACTTTTCGACTAGAACCTAAAGTGTTTTATTTTTTTACATTTTAACGTTTCACTTATCAATATTTGTTTATATATTTATTTATTTGTGTGTGTCGGGTCATTTGAAGTTGACGTATATGTAGAGAGAGAGAGGGCATATTATTATTCCTTCATTATTATTCTTCTGTTCTGTACAGAATTACAGATAAATACATTTCTTGGCCTCACAGTTAAAAATAGGTGATGAAAACGACAAAACTCGAATTGACAGGGATTCTGGAGAATTCCTCATAAATAAATTCTTTTTATATTATTTTTGGCCTATAAATAATAATATAAAAGTTTTGACTTTCCAATCTTTTTCTTTTTACTAGAGGCTTACTATTAAATCTGTATTTTAATGTAAACTTTTGGTAAAAAATGAAAACTGCAATAATTGTAATTTTACTGTAACAATCTTGTACGGTTGTACGATCTAACGTTCCGAGTCATAAGAAATTAACAAACAAAATTATGTGTGTTGGCATCGATAAAAAAGTATAATATAACTAATTTTGACGATAATATTCACATTAGAGTATATTATGTACTCTACCCACACTACTGCATTTATCTGCATGTCACGTATATATTACAGAGATATTGCAAAATCTTTGTAATATTACAGTATCAGTATATCACCTCAATAATATTAGATGTACATCACGAAAGGCCCACATATATATACATATATAGGCAATACATGTGTGATATGTTAGAAGTATTTTTATATTTTTTGTGTAAAACATTTGCGTTAAATCAGTAATCTTTTAGTGGTATTACTGCGAGGTTTCTGAGATATTTTAACAATATGTCTGAAATAATTCAACGGTACATTATCCTGCTTTTGAGATTGTCACTATAATCGTCAAAAGGTATTTGTTATGTATCAGTATATTACTCAGATATAATTACGACATTTTTAAGATATATTTGCAATATTTCCGGGATGCTTTTGCGATTGATTTTTGATAGAGCCGCAATATACCTGCGAGACATATGTTATATACATATATATAATTTTTGCGCACTTCCTAAAATATTTCTAGAAGGTACTGTTTAAAAATGGCAATCGAGTTATAACGGGTGAAAAATAAATTCTTAAAACGTTACTCCACCGGTTAATGTTCTTTCAGCAAATGAAAATCTTTAGAATCAATCTGACATTTACAATAAATTCTTGGAACTTTCACCCTCTACTTTCGGGGTGATATCCAGGGGATCAAAATCTTTTCAAATATTTTTGGTCTTTTTGATCACATCTAAACATTTATGAAATAAAGAAATGCCAGTCGTTGTGATATGAGTAAAAAAAAATGATATTTTACCGCCCCCCCCCCCCAAACCCCCCCTCCCTCTTCAAATATTGACAGACGTTTTTGGTCAATTATTACATATGGTGATATATGGTTATATCTGGATCATATGTGTCCATATCTGGAACATATATATTTCAAACTTTATCTGATTTTCCTCAGCTTCCGAATATCGACGAATACTACGATCCCTCGATAACCTGACAATCTGGGGCGATTATAAGGCCAGATTCGAATTCAGCTTGCCCGTAATCTTGGAAAAGATATGTACATACAGTAGAACACCCAGTATAGCTTATTTCTTCAATAGCAATATGACGGCCCCTGGTTATTATTTTAATGTCCCTCCTCATCATCACCATCACCGGCTATGTGAGAAAGAGAAGACGATACTGTTGCCTTCTTTCAATTGAAACAGTGTAATGAAAAAAAAAAATGCGAATAAAGAGCTAATTAAAATGATAGGGGTAAAAGTCAGAGTCGGACGAAGGGGATATGACCTACCGTAGTTATTGTAATTGTAGATAATAATCATCAATAATTATTTGAAAAGTACTATAGGAGCGCATCTAATTTATCCAGAACGGTCTTTCTGACATGCAGATGTCTATTTTCAGTAATAATGAAACAAATTAATGAGTGTTCTATATATTAGGCCAAATAAAAATTCCAAACTAACGCTTCTAAACAACATTATGAAATGCCTATATGGTATATGGTTTTAAATTTGGAGTCGCCGACTATCGATTTACCTGAGAGTTGACGAAAAGAAAGTGCATCTGGAGAAACGTGAAGAGCCCGTGAAGTATTGGATGAATGAAAATGACATTATCGAGGCACGAATCACCCTGCATCATCGAGTGCATCGCCATCTCCAATCCGTTGAATACCAAAGTGGCCAGACCGAACACTGTCAAAATTTAAAGAACTTTCATAAAAATATACAGTATACATACAGGTAAATTATTGTTTTATTATTATTATCATTATTATTATTATTATTATTATTATTATAATTATTATATTTATTTTTAAACAAATGTCATTATGATAAACAAACAGCTGCAAAGAATAACATTTTATTTTTCGTTTCCGAAATATTTATAATGTACATATGATTATAATTATTATAAGAAATTAATAATTTTGTACATTATTGTGATAAACATTAGGATGAAAATTTGATTGAATATACGTAGAAAAATAAATGTCCCGATTTATAATTAACAAGATTTTCATGAAATAAATGGAAGTTTCTTTTTTATTTTTAAAATGTATAAGATTTATTGTTTGATTTTTGTAAATATTTCAAGTTAGAATACCTACAAGAAATGTCAGTAAACATTATGACTTATTTTGTTATGATAATAAAACTGTAAAGTAGTATTCTGGTGCTATCAAGTGTGATTATGGGAGTATATGTAACATTTTCTATGTAATTTTTCTAATAGTATGTACATACATGTACAGGCCCTGGTGAATGGTTACAAACTCTGACCCCAATCAGTAATATAAAAAGAAGTTCAGAATGATTTCTGAATGTGCTCTAAAATAGGTATAATGACATAATGTTCTCCGATTCGTGCTAAAAAGTTTTAAAATTTCCTGTATAAAGGGTGGCAATTTTCTTTTTATATTATTAGTATTTTTTTTTTTTTTTTTTTTTAATAGTGACTCAATTTCCCCTCTACAACGCTTGGAGAATCGAGAAGTCAAATTAACCAAAGATAAATCAAAGAAATTACAACAGATCTGGTATTTATAAGTTTTATTTTTTCAAATTATTATAATACATAAAAAAAGGAAGAATATTGAAATGTTTGTAGTTGTGATTCTTTACCTTTTTACGAGTTTAATGACCGCACAGTATACCTCAGTAAAAATAATATCTGATTCTTGAGCATTAGTTATATAATTAAATGAAATGATTACATATAATATAGGGTATTCCTTTTTTACTGCCTCAAAATTGAATACTGCTCTTATGAAAGTAGATCATTGTGAAATCATATTAAATTATTTGTCTTACGTAGTGCTCCAACGCGAATGTAAAAACTCGTCGGTGCCGTCCGCGACCTGGAAATATGCGCCCTTTTCAACGACCCGAACCTCGTCAGGGATGCACCTCCAAGTTCTGCATCTTCGAGGCCTGACCCCCTTCCCATGTTGCTGCAACTGTCGACCAGAACCCAAATATATATTCCGATTATGACTGCAATGCTGCCGATGTACATGTACAGCAGAAAGAATCCCTGAAAGTTTAATTTCCATTCGTTATATGTTTAATTTCTAATATACATATTTCATTCCAAATACTTTGTTATTTATTAATTATATATATATAACACAATTTTTTGCCTAATATTAACTACTGATTTTTATTTTATCAAATATTTTCCAATTATTTTCATATTTTATTATCGTAAAATAATTACAAGTTGATTATAAAAGCAAGTGTTAATATATTACATCGATATTTTCTGCACATTTATTTTCCTTTAGTCAAAGTTTTAGTACAAATAATTTCATTAATCATTATCCCTATCTGATTATCAAGATATAATTAAGAGACTATTATATAAGGGACAAGGAGACATACGACTATTGAAAGAAAATCTACATTCGTTTATAGTTAAATTTAGAAATTATATTGTATCTATACATAGTATATATTTGTTTACTATTCACATTAAACTTCATCTTGAAAATGATAGGTTCCCTCTCCTTCTATCTCTCTCTCTCTCTCCAATATTTAACAGAATGATGAAGTCCTTCTCGCATAATTGCTCAAATTGATATCGGTCCTATATACTCCATTAATAATTGAGAATGTCTTTGATATATTGAAAGCTTAAATATTTGAAACTTACGGGAAAAAATATTAAATAAATGTGTTAATGTTATTTACTTCTTAAAAACACTTTAAATATACATCTGATTGAGTGATATATTCTCATAGTAAATACTCTGCCGACATTTTGGATTTTTAAAATTCCGAAATTTTTCTTTTCTCGCAACCTCGAAACAAATGAAATGTAAGGAAATACATTCGTTCGATAAAGGATTATTATAGATTTATATATATAGCTGCCAGTCTTTGGCATGTGGTAGATGATCCGAGAACCTAGACATATTGTTTATATTTATCAGGGGATAAATATGTATAAAATGCAATAACTCAGAATGCATGGCTGAATAGATTATGCACGGCGAGCGAATAATTTTCGAATTGTTAATTGGATGACTCGATTACATTTACCATATTCGTGTCCCACATATGTATGTAATTTTTTAAAAATTAAATAAAATAAAATTCGGCTAGAGGGAAATTCCATCTAGTCTGTCGAGACAGGCCTACTGTTTAGCTCCTAACTTGAATGCCATCTAGCTCATGATTGGGTTATCTATAGGTATTAATGGATAGTTTTACCTAGCGACTTGATGAAAGACTGTTTAGTGCCAACTGGGTTTCTAAAGTAGACAAACCATATAGTTCTGGCTATAGTTAGCCGAGAACTACGTGGTATAAAAGCGACTTAGCGCCCAGACAGATTTGCAGTACTGGCAAGCCGTGCTCTTCCTAGCAAGGCGCTAGATATAACCTAGGATTGCGTAGACAAATTTCCACCTGGGAATTACAGATCTTATTAGAATGTTGATAAAAGCTGTTTTTTAAATATTTTACATTAAGAAACAAATTAATACTTCAGTTCGGTTAGATTCTTTTATTTATATCTATTGTGACAATTTAGATCTCTTCATATCTCCTAATACAAATGGGTTATTTAGAGTTGCACTCCTAACAGTTGTTGGGAGATATGGACAGGTCTTATAAGATCTACTGGGCAGATACTAAAAGATCATTGTGTATTTTATCATGTCAAGATCTGGTAAGATATGTCCATAATTGTGATCAAATTAGATCGCGCATTAAATCTCGCGAGATCAACTAAGATCTAAATTAGATATCGAATTTTTTTTCGCGGGAGGCTATATTAATCTACAAAAAATAGTTATTATATCAAAGATATAATAAAAATGAAGAGAATTTATTAGCGGTGCCATATTTTCTCGAGAATGAGAAAATACGGCACCTCTCTACGTGCATCGTTCAATGAAATTGTTAAAATGAAATTTTCGGCGGCTTTAAATAATAGACTTTTAATAATAATGAGTCATGAAAATAACTTAAAGTTTTTATGTAGTTTGAGAGAACGTTTTTCTACAAATTGAACAGATTCTTAATATAGTTTTGAGTTTTAAGACGAAAAGTTTAATCGAAAGTACAAATTGTTAAGGCTTTATACGCATACAGCCACTGCAAAGCAAATAAATGTGCCAAATTTATTTTTTTTATTTAAAAAAAAATATTTTTTTCCGGTGGAAATTTCTTTTTTTTTTCAAATAATTAATTGTACTACATGTTTGTGTATGCAATGAGGTATAAAAACTATTGTTTTAAAAGGATTTTAAAAAATCACTTAATAAAACAGTCGCTCCATCACTTAATAAAATCAGGGGCTTTCAGTACATTCGAGAGAACAAGAACAAAAATGTATTTTTAATCTATATACCGTATAGGGATTTATAAAAAGATGGGATTTTCGAAAACTTGTACTTGTTTTTTCCTTTTTTTATATACATGTATATATATAATATAATATAATAAGTGATAATTTGTAAAAATCCCTGTAAACGGAAACGTATTGAAAGTTAAAAATACGAATTCAAACGAATTAAAATGAATTAAAATGAATTAAAACGACTGAAAATGAATTCACTT